>LGRX02028050.1:0-41925 GCA_001247695.2 Cymbomonas tetramitiformis
GCGGATCCGGGGCCCGTCGAGGGGGAGGGGGCGGAGGGGGCGAGGGGAGGTGGGAGAGTGGGAGAAGCCCAGGGTCGGGGGCAGAGGTTGGCGGGGGGGGCTTTCCGGAGTCGGATGGCGGCAAGGGCAACGAAGAGGGGGCTAGGAGTGGCAGGCCCATCAGAGTGGTGGCGGGGGGCATGAGGTGCGGCAACACGGTGGTGGAGGCCGGGGGGGCCAGCAAAGCAAGGGCAGAGGGGGTCGCCATGGAACACGGCGGTGGTGGAGGCAGCAAGCCAAGAGCGGCAAAGGGGGGGGGAGTCGCAAGATGAGAGCGGCGTGGATGAAGTTGTGCGGAGGTGAGATGGAAGGCAGAGAAAGCGAAGACAGCGGCAGAGGGTGTGCCGGGCTCGAGGCTGGGGGTGGTGGGGGTAGCGGGGCGGGGGCGGAGGCGGAGGCGGAAGGAGGTGAAGGCGGCAGAGCGGAGGGGACAGGGGACGACGGGGGCAAGGGGACCAGGGCGGAGGGAGATGGAGGTCCCATGGTGGAGGCGGAGGGCTGCGAAGGTGGAAGGTCTACGGTAGAGGGTGGCAGGGGTGGAGAGGTGGGGGCGGAGGGTGGAGGAGTGAGGGGGATGGAGGCGGAAGTCGGAAGGGGAGGCGGCGCCGGAGCGGGTCCCGAGGGAGGGCGCGGCACCGCGGGGAGGGCCCGCGAGCCACATCCCGGGCTCAAACAGAAGTATGTCACACCTCCACAGGGCATGACACCGATGGAGAAGTTGTTGCGGCGGTGCACCTCATCGGGATTGGCGAAGCACCCGCGGCCGTCAGGCCCGTTGGTGAAGTACACCGAGAGCAACCCACCGCCCCCCCGAGGAGCCACCTGCGCCTCCGTGCACGTCGCGCCCCGATGCCCCGGGGGGCGGCACACCCCCGCCGCCTCGAGCGCCCGCACTGCCTCACGCGCCACCCTCACCGCATCAGCCGCCTGTTCGGGCGGCGGGGCCGAGGCAGCCGCGGCCACGCTTGTGGCCTCCTCCCACGTGAGGGCAGCACCGGCGATGGCGGGGGTGCAAGAGGAGGGCATGATCGGGGGGCGCATGGGGCCACCCTGAGCGACCGGGACGAGCAGAGGGGCAAAGGGGTCCACGTTGGTGACAAAGAACTCCGAGCGCGCCCGCAACGGGCCCCAGCCCTGCAGCGGGCGCTTCCAGTTGGCGGCCCCGTCCTTGCAGCACCACAACGCCCGCCGCGCCTGCGAGCTGCCGTACGGCGCGAGGTCAACCCACGCCATGGGCCCCGGGGTGGCCGCCGCTTGAAGAGCCAGCTGGGCCGCAAACGCCCGCCTGCCCGCCGACCCCCCCATACGGCGCTTGAGGATCACGTGGAAGGAGGACTTGGAGAAGGTGCAAGACTCAGCGATGAGAAAGGCCTCGTCAGGGACGGCGCGCACACCGTACCGCTCCCCGAGGAAGACGCGAATTCCCGCGAGGGAAGCCGAGAGAGTGGCCGCATGTATCCTCTCAGCCTCAACACCAGGCAGCGGCGGCGAGTGCGGTCTGTCCACGTCCCAGTATGCGTGGCAGTCCTCGTCGTCGATGAGCTCTAGGAAGGTGCACGCCGCTCGGGTGGACCGACAGCAATAGGTTGCCGCAATGTGCTCAGCGGCCTCCTCAAAGGTGGGGATCGCGGTGCCCACGAACCCGGAGCCCTCAACGCCCGAAATTTGGAGGGCGCAATGAAGCCCCCTCGAGCGCTTATACTCGATCGTCATGGCGCGCTGGCCAGCGCCGTAGTACCACCTCAGGCCGAGGAAGGGGAAGGTGGGAGGGGGGGGCATGCGCCGCTCGGGGGGCACGCGCGGCGGGAGCAAGAGGGCGGAGGACTTACGGGCACCCTTGTGGGCACGGCGAGGCAGAGCTGGGCCCGGGAGAGGGAGGAGGGGGGGAGGAGCCTCAGAGGGGTCAAGGGGGAGAAGCGCAGGTGGGGAGGGGGGGTCTTGGGAGAGGGGCCGGCGGGTGGGCAAGGGGGCGGGGGAGAGAGGTGGTAGAGAAGAGCCGGCCAAAGGAGGGGGGGCCTCCACGTCGGGGCATAGGGAGGCCCCTGCAAAGACGGCCAGGGCAGAGCCCCCGGCTAGGAGCGGGTGAGTTCTCGTGAGGAGGCGATGGGCGACGCGCTCGCGGAAGGCCGCCATGACCTCACTGACCGGGAGGGGCGTCCCCCGCGGCCACAGCCCAAGCACCTCCATGTACGCCATCGTCAGAGGGCCGCAGTCATGAGGCGCCCCCCCCGCATTCAGCCTGGTCTGCGCGCACACCCGCACGGCGCGCGCCAAGGGCGGGGGGGGGGCGCTCCCAAGTCCCCCCTACACGTCCATGTCGACCGGCGCAGGCACGGGATGGCCGCCAGCGCCGCCTCCGTGTCGCCAACTCTGTCCGCAACGGCTCTGCACGCGGTGCCCGCGATGAAGTCGGCGAGGTGCCTGCGGCGCAACCCACAGCCCGCGTCGCCCGGGAGCGTGTCCAGAAGCCAAATCCCCCGCGCGTTAAGGAGGACCAGGAAGAAGTGGAGGTCCACCACCACCGGGATCATCACGGTGTGCGCCGTAAGGAGCCGGCACGCCGTTCCACGAGTCACACGGCGAGCGCCCGGGGCGTTGCGGCCATCCGGGTCCGAGGCAAAGGTGGGGGTGAGCACGCCCACATCCCGCGCTGAGGCGGCACACATCATGCCGAAGGCCGGAGGGAGGAAGACCGTCCGGGAGCCCAGCGTTACGGCCGTGCTGTCAAGGAGCCCAACGTACGCATTGACAAGATCGTCGTCCACATAACCTTGCAGCTCTATCCCCCCCTCTCGTAGCGACGGGTGCGTGATGTCTAGCAGGCGGCAAAGGGCAACGCGCTTGAGCGGAGGATCCTCCCCAAGCTGAGGGAGGACGTCGTCAGGAAGCCCACCAAGCGCGTCAAGAGCGTCAATCTCGGCGGCCTCCCCGGGCAGCAGGGCCCTGCACCACAGCGTGGAGGCCCCGGCCACGGCAGCCTCCGCCAACGAGGGGGCACCTCCAAGTGCAGCGGGGGCGCCAGGGGCCCCGCGCCCCAAGCCCACCGAGGGGGCCACCTCAGGGCAGAGGGCAGCCTTGCCCCCGGCCCCGCCCACTGCAGCCTGTGCGGGGGCCGGCCGCGCGCCGGTCTCGAGCGAGGGGAGGGAGGGTGACATTGAGGGCCACAGGGGATTTGGAGCAGTAGGGGCCGTGCTCACACGTGTCCCGCCCGCGGCTGGTCGGGCAAGGGCTGCCGCCGCATGCCTCCGGAGGCACCACGGGCACAACCAGACGTCCCGGACCTCCGAGGGAAAGAGGTGGCCCACCATGCGCCCGCCGCACCCCTGGTTAGGCTCCGGGCGGGCGTGGGCGCCCTTCCCACAGCCCGCGCACCGGGCTCCGGGAGCGCGCGGAGAGGAGGGCGCTTCCTGCTCGGGGCCGTTGGGCGGTACCAATCCATTTTGGGGCGCCGGGGGGATGTCCGCCCGGGCGTGGATCACCGTCCGCGTCTCCGGGTCGAACTGAACCCGCACATCCAGCCTTGGGGCGGGCACGCCGGGGGGTACCAGGAGGCGGTAGCTAGCGGGGTCGCACTCCCACCACGGCCGGGACTTGTCACGCGTGGGGAAGTTGAGCAGGGAGATGCCCGGGCCGTGCTCAGCCACCGCCATCCTGTCCACCTCACGGGCGGCGTCCGCCTCGCATCTGAAGGTGGTGGGCCTGCCGAGTGTCTTGGAGAAAGTCCTCGAGGTCGTCTTGGAGCCAAGGTAGGCCCGCCATCCCCCCGAAGCCGCTGAGCGGTCCACCCCCGTGTACCGAGAGCTCAGGATGCTTTTCCCTGTTCTGCCAGCAGGAGGGGGGCACCTGTCGCGGGTGCCAGGGGCAAAGTTGAGCGGGCTCACTCCACGCTCCACCCCGGGAATGGCGAGCATCGCCTCGTCATAAGCAACGGCAGCGTCCTCCTCCGTGACAAAGAGACCGACTTGGCGGCGTGGAATGAAGGTGGTGGCGGAGAACTTCCCTATGGTCGGGACCCACGCCACACCGAAGAAGCGCGACCACGTGTGCGGACTGTCGATGCGGCGCCCCTTGTCCTCCAGCTCTGCCCGTTCCCGCGCCATGCTCGCCGTCGCCTCCCCTTCTACCAAGCTGCCCTCCGCCACGAAGTTCGTCAGCCACGCCGCGCCTGTTTCAGTGTTGAGGCGGCGCGCCTCTGTGTCCTAGGCCCTGGCGGCTTCGATCGCCCCATGTGGCCCATGGAAGCGGCCCAGGAACCGTTTCCCAAGCTGGGCCCGGTAGTACCGCCCCCCACGCATGAGGTGCACACCGCGGAAGTGGGAAGGAGGGAGAGGGACGAACGGGGGAGCGGGGGGGAGAGGCTCGCCACAAGGGCCCGCCGTAACGCCAACCTCGTTCTCCCCCAATGGCTTAGAGCACAGGGCGCATTCACTCAGGGGAGGGGCGTGGGAGGCAATGAGGCGCCCGCAAGTGGCACAGAGCGTGCCGCACTCCGCCTCCGGAGCCGGAGTCTCACACACGCACCGTGAGGCAGGGAGCCGCAGAGAGCCAAGGGGGATGGGGTACGTAGCTTCCCCAGCCTCGTCCAAGAAGGAGATGCCATTGGTCCGGAGGGCATGCCTGGCGGCGCTCCGCGGCGGCACCGCCCCGCCAAGGGCCGCCCTCCCGAGTACCCGGCAGGCCTCCGGGATTCCCAGGGGGCGGCGGACCAGAGTCGAGAGGGTCTCCATGCTCTTGGAAAGTGTGTCCGCCAGCTCCACGCGCCTTGCCGCCGCGCACACCGCATCCAAGCGAGAGCCCCCCGCGGCATGTTTCCGCTTGCGAGGCCGGGAGATGAGGGGAGTGCCAGTTTCCGAGGGGGCACTGCGAGGTGCGCACCCCGCCACCAGGGCGCGTGTGGCGCCAGGGGGCGGGTGTGGGGGGGGCTCGCCCCCGGAGTCGTCCTCCCCGCTCGACGCCGGGGCATAAGTGCTGTCGTCGTCGTCCTCCTCAAAAATCGAGTCTCTGTTGCCCCCGGCTTCGGCCCCAAGCCCAGGCTCGAGGAAGCGACGGACGAAGCCGTTGCACCCGGCCGCGTACCTCTTGCGCATCACAGCCGAGATCTGCAGGATGACCATCGAGACGGAGGTCGCAAGCCGATTCCCCCGAGCCCGGACGCCCGCGGGCAGACCATCCCAACCCTCCCCCTCCGTGTTGTGCAAGCCCCGGGGGTCGATGGCCGCCAGGACAACGGTACGCGGAACCAGCCCCCGGTACCCAAGGTCGTGGGCCTCCTCCGCAGTCTCCGTCCTCCCCCGCTCGCCCCGGGCGCCGAGCTCCTCTTCCTGAGCAACAGGCAGGAGCCATGCGATCGCGGACAAGATTGGGAACGCGCTCCACGTGGAGGCCTCCACCGGGACCCCCCAACCGCTCCGAGGGTGCCCGCAAAACCGGAAGGGGGAGTCCGCGGGGCGCGATTGACTTCCGCACTCAAGCCAAGCAGCCACCGCCTGCGCCCGAGGGGCAGAGAGGGACACCATCATCTCTTTGCAAAGGAGGTCTTCCACGCGGGCGCGAAGGGGGAGGCGGAGCGGGGTGTTCGCAGGGCAAGAGAGTAGCGCATGGCGGGCTGTGCCTGGGGCAAGGCCACAGAGGGGGCAGGTGCGGACGTCGAGGGCGAGGGGGGCACGAGCAGCGGCAGGGTCGCCGGGGAGGGTCTCGAGCACATCCATCTCACGCATGAATGCCACCACATGGGGGACATGGGCCCCCTCGGACGCCTGTTGTGCACGTGCCTCCGCGGCCCGCCTAGCGTCAGCAGAGTTCCGTACCCGGGCGGTCCAGGAGCCGCCGACCGCATGCCATTGTTTCCATGCGCTGTTTTGGAAAGAGGCGGAGCTGGTAGAGAGGAGGGGAATGGGGGCTCCGTCCACAAGAGGAAGGTCCGCCGGGAGAGGGACTTGAAGGAGGGAGAGGGGGTCCAAAGCCTTGATCCACAACCGGTCGAGCACCGCCGCAGCCGCACCCTGTTGGGCTGCCCCAGCCCAGCGCGCCTCCGCGTCCGCAGCAGCCATTCGCCGAATGGAGCCACTCGGGTCGGATGTCACCACTTGGCCACGCCTCACAAGGAAGAATCGAAGCCCCCCACGCGGGTACGCCACCCCACCGGGAGCAGGCTCAGTCCTTGGAGCGAGTGCCCCTTGGTTCGCGAGGCGGTCAGCGACGTGATTGCCCTCCACAATGAGCCTGCAAGGTTGTACGTCCCCCTCCAGGGGTTGGTGGCCCCTCGCCCACAACACAGACAGGCCAGGGACAAGGGAGGGGAGGAGCTTGGCGTCGGTGGCAGCGGGGTCCTCAAGGATGCGGCCTAGCTCCGCTTCCCATGCGCCAATGGAGGTCGGGCCGGGGAGCGCCGGCGGAGGGTCCACGCTGCGGCGGCGGGCACATCGGGCAATGCGCGACCAAAGGGCACAATCCCCACGGCGGAGTTGCTCCCTTGTCCGGGGAGAATCTGCCGCTGCCAGGCCAAGCGCAGGCCCCATGTTGTCTGAGACCACCACCCCGCGGAGCGAGAGGGGTAGGCGGGAGAGGATGTTGAGAAGGGCCCAGATCTCCGCCTGGTGATTGGAGACCACCCCGTTGCCATACAAGCTCGGGAGGGGGGACGAGATTTGGAGAAGGCGATTGCCATTGCGGGAGGAGGGCGGGCCTGCAGTCGAATTGCCACCTCTGCAGTCCCGCGGAAGCAGGAAAACCGAGCCCGCCCCAGCCCGCTGGGAGGACGCAAAGAAGGAGCCGTCACCGACCGCGCACACCTCTCCCAAGATGCCGGGGCGGCGCGTGTACCGGCCGAGCAGTTGAGACCTTTCGGCCGCATGCGATTCCCAATCGAGCCAGTCAAGGAGGGGGTCCTCAACATCAGCGCTTCCCCAGTCATCCCGCTCAAAAGACCAAGGGCTACCATCCCCCATCTCCTCCGCAGGATCAATGCTCTGTGCAGCGCACTCTGCCCGCCAGTCCACGTCCGCCTGCCGTCGAGCCTCCCCCAAGGCCCATGCAATGTTACCCGCAGAGAAGAAGAGGTGGGTGGTGCTCGGGCGGCTGGCCACCACAGGCGCCCACTCCGAGGCGACCAGCCACTTGGAGGTGGGGGAGAGGCGCCGCATGCCCTCCCGGATAAGAGCAGCCCCGGGGCCGAGGGAGGAGAATTGGGCAGCCTTCGCAAAGGCGCGCCTCTGGAGTCCCGCAGAGGGCACCGCCCCCCAGGCGCCGCACCGTGCCTGGAGGGCGTCCAAGGCACGCGACAGAAGCCGTTCGCGGGCATCTCGGATGAAGAAGCCGCACCCCGCAAGAATGCGAGTGATAGACCTGGTGAGGGTTTCGCACTCCGGGTGGTCAAGGGACCGCTGCCATCCTTCGCGCACCAGCTCCCAGCCAACTCAGTCTTCTCCCCTAGGACCACCAGCAGCTCCCTGGCATAGGTAGCAAGCATTTCCGCCGCAAGGCACGGCATGTTTAGGCCTCGGGCAGCGTAGAGGCCCTGCCGGGTGCAGGTCATCGGCATGCGGAGGCTCTTGCACGCCAGCCGAGAAATGGTGCAGTCCCAGTCCACAAGCGTATCCCACGGTGTGCGCGTCTCAAGCGGGTTGAATGTGACCGCGTTAACGAGGAGGGGACGGATGGCGAATCGAACATGTTGCCACCGCAGTTGGTGCGCAGCGCAGCGGGCAGCAAAGAGCTTGACCGCCCCGTTGTACTTGGGGTACTGCACAAGGCGCGAGCGGTCCGGGAGAGTGGAGGTGCCAAGGAAGGTGCTGGGCTCATTAAGGGGGGACACCGCCACCTCAATCTCTTCCGCCCTCCCTGAGTCGCCATTGAAGTGGTGGATAGAAATCGGCTGGGGGGCCGCCACAGGGCAGTTGACAAAGTAGGCCTCCGCCTTCGAGAGCGCCATCTGAATCCCAGCCGGCGGGTAGACCTGCGCCGAGACGGACGCCATCTCGTCTAATGCCTCCACGGAGCCGTCGTCGTAGAAGCGAGTGTCGTCACTGAAGCCAGCAAGGGGGACCACCGAGCCATACTGCGTGCGGTAGGCACGCTCGCGGCGGCCAAAGGCGCGGTTGGCCGGGTCTTGGGGATGCTTGGAGAGGAGGGGGGAGAGGATGGCCCCTTGCCCGATCCCGTTAGTGCCATCGCGCAAAAGGAAGCGGGTGTCCCCCCAGAGGGTCGAGATGCAGGACCTCAAACCACTGTAGCCCTCACTGATGATCTCCACAATCACGGGGGGGAAACCCTTAGCGACAAGGGAGGCCAACGCAACTTCGCGGGGGAGTTTGTCGAACCACTTCTCAAGGTCCACAGTGAGGACCCGAAGCGGGGAACCACTCACCACCGCGTCCTCGTGGACCATGGCGTCAACCAGGTGCGGGTGGTGCGTGCCTCGACCCTCGTCATACGCCACGTTGAAGGTGGAGAGGGTGGCGTCGCTGGGAGGAAGAGAGCTGCGGATCTCTTCCATACGCGTGTGGACAACCTTCTCCACCGCCTTGAAGAGCTCCTCCATCATGGACAACGGCCGGAACCCACGCTTGGGGAACTTCGAGATGTTAACAATCCGGGTCCACTTAAGGAGGTCCGGGATCAGGCGGAGACACAACATGGTGTCCACCAACGTGCGGAAAAGGGTACGCACGTGTTGCGGGAAGCACCGGAGCGCGCAAATCTTGAAGCCTGAGAGGCCTGGAGCGGTGCCCCAGGCCCCCTGGAGTAGGGATTCCCACTCACCGTCTGAGGTCACCCGCACCGCGTCCCCCCACCGAGCGCGAAACGCCGCAGAGTCCATGTTGCCAAGCCGAAGGAGGGCGAGCAAGTCAGAGTCCTCACGGTGTCTGGGGTCAGGAGCAAATGGAATGCGGGCCTCATCAATGCGGACGCTGTGGGTTCCCGCCTCATCCACGGTGGGCACGATGAAGGACGGGAGCGGCTGGGCAGGGTGCTTGGCGAAAAGAGTCTCGAAGTGTTGCACCGTGGCCTCCTTGATTTCATCGCCGTTGCGCGGGACCGGGTCACCGGAGCCAGGAGCGCCGCCTCCATCCCTTCGAAAGGTCTCGGGTATGAAGCTGCCCGGGTTGTCCTCCTTCAGGCCCAAGGCCCTTGCCATGCCAGCAACGTCATTCTCCTTGACAAGTCGATCAAGTCGAGTGCGGCAACTTGCCCGACCGGAGGCCCGGAGGAGGCGGATGTGTCTGGTGGTATCGATGCGGGCACGCCCGGCGCACACGCGGAGGCGGCGGAGCCAGCGCCGGAGATCTTCCTGGCGGCACCGGCGGGGGAGCGAGAGGGGCGCGGGAAGGGGAACGGAGGAATCCGCCTGCAAGTTCCGAGCACGTCGTTGAAGGCGCTCCGCTGCCTGAAGGCGTCCGCGACGGATAAGGTTATGGCGTGCCAAGACCGGGCTGAAATTAAGCCCCTTGTGGCATAGGGACTGCACAAGCCGGAGAGCGTTGTGTGCCTTGGTCCACTGGGTGATGGCGGTGCCCGATTTGCGTGAGGAGAGAGACTTGATGTGGGCGACCGTGGTGCCAGCAACCTCCCCGATGGCTCTCGTCACAGCACTCATTGCAGCCTCAGTCATCCTCCCAAGGGCAGCCCGAACGGCCGCCGACCGAGCACCCTCGCTGCACATGGCGAGAAGGGAGGCGCACCACTCCACACAAAGATTCTGGGAGAGCCGGGACGCCAGGGGGGCAGCATCCAGTGCTCGCGCGACCTCAAGCATGAAGGGAGAGGACCCATCAGAACCTTTCCGCACCTCGTCCGCCGCCTCAAAGAACTTCCGCCAGAGTGCTGCTTTCTTCACAAAGTCGGGGGCCTCCACCCCGATGTCGATCCCAAAGATATCAACGAGGACCACTGAGTGATCCGAGGCAAGCTGGTGGTGGTGATGGATCGCGGAGCACACCCCAGTGACTCGGGGGTCAGACCGCAGGAGGATGTAGTCCAAGCGGTTTGCCCCGCCCTGGAGGGTCGAGCGGGTGGTGAGCACCGCTTGTGGGTGGTGGGCACGAAGCACGTCGGTGAAGCCAAGGTCAAGCAGCTTCTGCAAGAGAGAGGACTCGCGTGCCCTAGCCCCAGTGCCAACAGAGTCAAGGAGGGGGTCCACAACAGCATTAAAATCCCCCCCAAGGACAACCAGGAGTTGTTGATCCGCCGCCTCTTCAACCACCTGTCGAGCGCGCTCAGTAAGCAGGGCCTCCTTGTGGCGGTCGTCTTGGGACAAGCTCGTGGTGCCACCTGAGAGGCCGTAGAGAGCGCCAAAGCAAATGGAGCGCCTGTCGGTCGAGGGGGCGCCGTCTTCCCTTCTCGAGGTCCATTCAGAGGTGATGGTGACAAAGGCAGCCCGGCCTTCGCCGCCCACTGAGATAAGCTTCGGGTTGGAAGCGAGCGTGCCCAGCTTATAGGCCACGAGTGCACCCCCATGCCTCTGGACGTTGCCCACCGCGGTGAAGCCATGCTCCGAGAGACCCCTCACAAACGAGCGCAGGTGAGCGTCAGTGCCAAAGCCGCACTCACTAGCTAGGCACGTGTCCACGCCCATGTCAGAAAGATACTCCCCAAGCCAGTTGCCTTGCGCATGGGGGTCCATCATCTTGGCCCGGGAGGCGAGGTTGATCGATACCACTCGGTGGGCAGAAGTTGCCTTACGACTTAAGTCGTGTCCCACAAAGTTGCCACACCTGGGGGGGGTGTCCACAAACTCCAGGGCGGCGCCGTCCCGCAGAAAGGGGAGCGCCTCCGCCGAGGCCTCCCGGAGGAGCGCCCGGGCAGCAAGGGAGGAGGCCTCGGACATATCCTCCCCCCATAGGGCTGACGAGAGGGAGTCAACGAGGGAGCTCCCACCATGCGGGTGGCCCTGGGAGGAGGGAGAGGTGCGGGGCTGTGGGGGAGCGCTCGAGCCGCCGCGGATACGGGCCCAAAAGCGGATAACCGAGCCATGTCCAATGCCATACTCGCGCAGCCGGGTTCCCTCACGCAAGATCCTCCCGCCGCAGGAGAGACACTGCTCGCTTGGGGGAATCCAACAACGCTCACGGATGAGGAGGCGCAAGTGCTCCACAGTGTCGTCAGGCCCAATCTCAATGACAATGGACTTCCCTTTGAGGTTCTCAACGAAGACTTGGAAGGTGCCCCGCGGGAGCTGGGGTGGCTGAGGGGAGGGGCGGGAGTCACCCCGCATGGGGCAGAGGGAGGTGGGAAGGGGCAGCGGGGACAGGGGGGGTGGAGGAGGGAGGGAGGAAAGCGGTGGGGGCGGAAGGGTTGGGAAGCGCCGCCCAGAGTGGTGCCAGAAGGAGTCCTCCTCGTCCCCGTCATTGTCCGGGCACAAGAGCACTGTGGAGAGCGCCGGAAAGAGCGCCAGATCCTCCGGGAGGTCCTCTTCCCACAGGTTGTAACATCCAATAAGGTCCAGCTCAGCGAGGCGGGAGAGCGGGGCCAGTGGCCGGACCGTCCGGATGCGGTTGCCATTCGCGAGGGAGAGGGAGGTGACAGAAGAGAGAGCGGCAATGCGCATAAGGTCGTCGGAGGTCAAGCCATTGTAGGAGACGTTAAGGGTGAGGAGGTTGGTGAGAGGACAAAGGAGGCGGAAGTCAAACCCGTTCGGGTGGTCGCCACTTTGAATCCACAGCCGCCCCAGGTGCAGGGAAGAGACGGCGCGCAGGGAAGAGACACATGCCAGACCCGCGCCATACCCTCCGCTCCCAGCAACCAGCGTGCCACAGAGGTCCAAGTCCGTGAGGGTCGTGCAGAGAGCGTTGTCTGCAAGCGGGGCCAGGTCTGACACTCGCGTGTGACGGAGGCGCAGCACGGAGAGGTGGAGGAGCCCCGCTATGGCAGGGAGAGCAGAGTTGTCAATTAGGGTCTCGGAGAGGTCAAGAGAGGTTGCCCACCGAAGTGCACCCAAGCTCAGCCCCGAGAGTCCCCGTCCCCGTGGCGGGGGCGCTGCCCAATCTCCAATCCCGTCGTCCTTGGAGCGTCCCCCAGCCTGTAGCAAGGCAACCGTGGCGAGGGAGGCGCAGCGTGAGACCTCCGTGACGGCGCGGTCAGAGATGGCGGAGAGGCCGCTGAGGTCCAGCCAAACAAGATGCGGAAGAAAGGTGCCAACGAGGTGAGCTGTGGCATCCGTGACGCCCCGGCCACACAGCCTAAGGCCAACCGCCTGGAGCTGGGGGAGCTTAGCGAGGACACGGAGCCCCCAGTCTGAGACGAAGAAGCACCCATGCAAGTTAACGGAGCGGAGGTGAGCGAGGGGGGCTAGGAGGTGAAGGGCAGAGTTGGTGATGATCCACGCAGGGCTGCCGGAGAGGTCAACCGAGGTGACGGCGGGGAAGGCCACCACGGAGCAGAGGATGGAGGAGGGGACCGTCACGAGGGAGCGGATGTGGGAAGAGGCAGCATGCCTCAAGGTCCTGGTTACCATCCGGAGGGCGGCCAGCGAGTCATCCGCAAGGGGGATCAGGCCAAGCGCAACAACCTCCGCCAGTAATGCAGCAGTACGCTCCCGCGAAGGGCGTGTCGCAGCTCTCGCCGCGCGATCGGTGGCGATGAGCTCCTCTTCAGTGAAATCCAGCAGGGCGCTCTCATCGATTTCCCAGTCTTCGCTCGCCAAGGGCGTCGGGGCGCAGCCTGCGAAGTGTTCCGCCACAAGGCGGTCGACGGCTCCGAAGTCCTCCGGGCCAAGCTGAGTCAAAGTGCCGTCGAAGAAGGATTGGGGAGGGTGGGAATAAGGGCCCGTGGAAAATGGGGGATGGAGAGCAAAGGGTGGCAGATGAGTGGAGCCAATCGGAATGGAAGGAAAAGAGGTGGGTGAGGGCGAGGGAGGTGAGGTGAGAGGTGGGGCGTCAAGTGATGCTGCAGTGGAGTTGGGTGCGGGTGTGGTGGGGGTGGAAGGTCGGCGAGGCGGTTGCGGAAAAGGTTGTGGGTGGAGCTGCGGGAAGAAGGATTCTCGTCGCGCAGCTCCATCTTGTCCGACACGTTTAAGTGCAGGCTCAAGTTCTAGTTCGAGTTCTGATTCTAGTTCTCCAGAGGGGTCTGGAAGGTTGCCCAGGGGCAGCCAGGCATGCGCGGAGGAGGAATCCTCCGCTCGGCAGTCAACGGAGCCGTCGCCGCATGTCGAGTTTTCCATGGTGAAAGCTCAGTGGTCATGGTGAGATAGTCACCCGGGGTTATTCCATAACGCTCCCCCTGGCATCCTGTTTCGGTGGATGAGACCATCTCCTGTAGCAGGGCGCAAATTGGGCGGGAGCGCCCCGGACGATCCAGGCTCCGTCCCGAAGGCCCGCGAAAAGGTACAAGGGGGGGCGTGAAGAGAGAGGGAGGATGGGGGAGAGGCAATGGAGGGCGGGGAATTGTGCGAGGGAGTTTTTGGAAAATGGGGAGCGAGGGGCACAGGGCTCCAAAAAAGAAAAGGGAGGGTGGTGGGAGGCAGATGGGGACGGAGAAGCGGCAGATGAGGTGGTAGGGCTGCAGGAGGAGGAGTGAGGAAGGAGGGATATGCAGAGGAAGCGGAGTGGCAGGGTTGCAGAAGGAAGGAGAGGGTGAAGATTGGTGAAGGGGGGTGCGGGAGGACAGAGGGGTGAGGGGGCGTGGAGAGGGAGAGAGATGGTATGAGGGGTGGGGGGGGAAGACGAAGGAGAGGGATGGGATGGGGGTGGTGGAAGAACGGATGTGGTGGAGAGAAGGGGAAAGGCGGATGGTGAAGGACGTGGCGGAATCGAGGACGGCGTTGAAGAAGAAATCCAGGCGTGGGGGGGTGCTGGAATATCCAGCCGCCTCGAGCATACAAAACAACACAACACAAACGGCGCAGGGAAAAGAGGGCGGGGGGGGAGAGGAGAGCCGGCGAGCAAGAGGCTGCCATGGCTCAGGGGGAAGGGGGAGAGAGCCGGCGAGCAAGAGGCCGCCACGGCTCAAGGGAGAGGGATGGGGGAGAGGAGCGCCGGCGAGCAAGAGGCTGCCATGGCAATCAAGGGAAGTGTGTCAGCCGTGTCAAGATGGTCATCACCATATTTGGCACTACGCATAGGCGTTGGCGTCACTGAGCTTGGGCTAACAACCCCCAGGTCCATTAACGGAGTCCCATCTTCGTGAATGACTTAGTTGGGATCCGTAGCCGGCTGGCTCGACAGCCAAGTGCAGCCAGGTGCGGTGCTTTATGTGGATGGTGATCCGGAGTGGCAGGCACTGACTGAGTCATCATTTGGCGCAAGGGCAGGAACTGAAAAGTGTCTGGCATTGTGGAAGCACATGTGTCAGCCGTGTCAAGATGGTCATCACCAAATTGGGCACTACGCATAGGCGTTGACGTCACTGAGCTTGGGCTAGCAACCCCCAGGTCCATTAACGGAGTCCCATCTTCGTGAATGACTTAGTTGGGATCCGTAGCCGGCTGGCTCGACAGCCAAGTGCAGCCAGGTGCGGTGCTTAATGTGGATGGTGATCCGGAGTGGCAGGCACTGACTGAGACATCAAATGGCGCATGGCAAATTTGGCTCCAATTTGTCAGCATGGCGGCGAAGCACAAAGAGCAACATAGAACACAGCAGGACCGGGGCTAGGCCGAGGAACAGAAGGGGGCAACCAGCAGAAGCGAGCAGGAGGCAGCCATGGCACAGGGGAAGAAGTTGGGCGGGGGGAGGGAAACAAGTACAGAACAGGCACAAGGACATCCCGGCCGCCCAAAGGGGCGGGACGGGGGTGGCACTCCATTTAGCCGTGACACAGCCTACAGTCCGGCTGAGCACGTGTACCAGGAGGAACCGCGTGGAGGCGGAGTGCCCTTTCCAACACAGAGTCCAATGAACTCTGCACCGCTTTCCTGCCCTGCTGATACCGACCCGGAGGTCAAATACCAGAGGCAGGAAACGCCCCCGTGCGTGCGGCCGTCATTGGCAGCATGGCTGAGGTCCGCGCCGGCATCCTGCAGCACCCTCAGCGCCTCCACGTGTCCCCCTGCCGCAGCCAAGTGCGCAGGCGTGCGGCCGTCATTGGGAGCATGGCTGAGGTCCGCGCCGGCATCCTGCAGCACCTCGCCGCCTCCACGTCTCCCCGCAGCCAAGTGCGCAGGCGTGCGGCCGTCGTTGGCAGCATGGCTGAGGTCCGCGCCGGCATCCTGCAGCACCCTCAGCGCTTCCACGTGTCCCCCTTTTGCAGCCGAGTGTGCAGGCGTGCGGCCGTCATTAGCAGCATGGCTGAGGTCCGCGCCCGCTTCCTTCAATACTCGCAGCGCCTCTGTAAACCCCCCTTCGGCAGCCAAGTGTGCGGGCGTTCTTCCCTCGAGAGCAACGTGGTTGAAGTCGGCGCCAGCGGTGTTGGAGGTCATGTCGGCAGACAGAACACCCGTCAAGCTCGCAGATGCTCTCCAAAGCACCCTCAGCACCTCCGCGTGGCCCCGGTCAGCCGCGTGCCACACCGCGTTGAGACCGTCCCCATCGGTGGCGCGCATGCAGGCGATGGGATCAAGACACACTTCAAGCACCTGAGCAGCAAGCTTTGCATCGCCCCACCAAGCCGCCCAGTGCAGCAGTGTACGCTGATGTTGGCGGCCCAAGTCCTCCACAGCCGCACGGTCCAGCAACAATGAGCACACCTCCATATGCCCGTGGCTCGCAGCCTCCATCACAGGCGTGTTTCCAGAGCCTGCCTCACAAATCGGCCGGAATCGATGTCCTCCCGGGGTAGGCACCTCGCATCGCCACGGGCGCTCTCCAAAGTTGAAGGACACCTCGCCGTGGCAACCCATCCAGCTGACCGCCGGGAACAAGCGCCCACCCAGATCGCCCACATCGTGCTCCACCCACTTGGCGCCCGTTGACACATGCACCTTCCGTGCGTGGCAGTCAAGCAGCATTGCAACCGTACACTTCATATCGATGGGAGCATGGGCTGCCGCACTGGGTATGGAACTGTTGCACTCCGCGTGCGACACTGCAAGGCTGTTCCATTCGCCGGAATCGCGCAGCCCACACGACCAATAGTTCGTCCCAAGCTGAATTCCAAGCACTTGAAGCCAGGTGTGGGCGTCGCTACACACATCCAGATCATGAGTCATGTGTTTCCAACTAATGTGTCTAGCATCTTGCGAGCTCCAGCCCACGCAGAAACCAAGGCAGAATAGGTCTCTTATCTTCTTATCGGCAGCACTTCCGTCGTAAAAATTCCATTTGAGATCCACGTCCACCTCAAACCGCCAGGACCCTCCAAAAGGTGCGGCCGCAGGGGCGCCGACAATGCCATGCTCGAGAATGAACTCCTTGCCGTCAATTGAGACCAGGTCTCTCTCGACGTGGACTGCAGGTTGAGCCGCCCTGACGGCCCTGTGAAAACATGTCTGAGGAATCAGAGCAAAAGGCACAGTAGCGACGAGGCGGACGCTGGGCTGCAGCTTGGAGCGCGCGTCATGCTTTGCGCCTGCCGCACGCAGCGCTGCCACCACCTGCGCGTGCCCTCGCTGCGCCGCGCAGAACAGCGGCGTGCGGCCCTCGTCGTCCACAGCCTCCAGCAGCCTGGCGTCGATCATCTCCAGCGCCATGGTGACCGCGAAGTAGGAGCCCTCCGAAGCCGCCGCGTGCAGGAGCGTGCCCCCGTCGCGCTTGGGCAGAGCGCCGCCCAGCACCGCGCGCACGTTCTCCGGCAGCATGCCCCCCTCGCACGCCTCCCCTCGCTGCAGCCGCCCGCCTTTGCAGCGGCGCTCCACCCACGTCACCAGGAGGCGCACCTCCGCCACCAGCTCCGGCTCGTCCAGGAACATATCCACCAGAAAGTCCCGCACCACATCCTCCCGCCGCAAGTCCACCCTCGCCCACACCGACTTGAGCAGCCGCTGCTCCACCCTCAGGAGCGCCTTCTCCGTCATCGCCGCGTCTTCTTGCACGCTCCCTTCCGAGCCCACGCGCACGCCTGCGGATAAACCCTGAGCGGAGCGGGGCCCCCCGGCGCCGCGCCCCTTCTGCTCCCTCTCGCTAGCATCCCTCTGCTCCGACGTCGTGCTATCAGCCGGCGCCGTGGACTGTATTAGGTGTTCCTGCAGTCGCTTCAGAGGCACCGCCAGATCATGGAAGACCCGATGGAGAATATCACGCAGGGCGGCCGCGCACAGGTACTCCTGCACCGTCTTGTGGATGAAGGTGAGCACCGTGCCGTCGCTCAACACCGGCGCGGCCTTCTGCGCCGCCTGCAGCAACCCCTCGCCCCGCAGGAAGGGGTCCCAGATGCTCTCCTCGTGGAACAGCTCGCTGTCGCTCGCGATGGGCACCTTGGAAACACTCTCTGACACCATCTCCAGCGCCAGGCGCTGCGCGTACTGCCTCCCCTCACGCCGCACGCTGTCCGCTGTGTGCGCTCCGCCGGTGGCCGCCTTTCGCGCTTCCCGCTCCACGTACCTCTCCACGAACATGCGGTAGATGTGGCTGCCGCGCACCTTCGTGCGGCGCAGCGCAATGCGCAGCACATACCTCATCACCCGACCGCAGATCTCTTCCTCGGTAGCCGCGTCAATCATTAGATCCTCCGGCACATCTTCCACCGCGTCATCGACTGCTTCATCCGTCCCGTCACCCACAACGTTTTGCCTGGCCTGCCCATCGGGCATCGCCCCACGCCAGCGCTTCGTTTGCACCCGTGCGATTGCCACGAGCTTGGGCTGCTCCAAGACCAGCTTCTTCTCCTTCAGCACATCCCCGACCCGAATGGATAGCTCCTCCAGTGCCTTGAGCTCCGCCCCTCCCCGATCCCCTTTAGCAGTGCCATCCAGCGCCTCTTGCACCCGCTGCAGGAATGGAGTGTGCAGCGCAGCCCGCTGCCCGGCGCGGTCGCCGTCGTGCTCATTCCGCCAAGTGCAGATCTGCCGCCACGTCAGCTGGGTGGCACGCTCGTCCAGCAGGAGCAGGAGCTTCGCCTTGATGGAGGCGTCCGTGCTTTGCATCGCTTCCAGCTGCGGCAGGATCTCCGTCACGATTTCCACCATGAAGGGCGTGGTCGTGAGCTCCTGAAGCTCCGGGATTACGTCGAAGGTCTGTCTGTAATCCGCGTGCTGCCAGATCCGCTCCTCCTTTCCCATCCTTGCCTGCTCGCCGGCGAACGCGGTCAGGCACTCGTCGAGATCCGCGGGCGAGTCCTTGAGCACAGTCGCCAGCACCAGCGCCATTTGGTAAAACGGCTGCGCCCCGTCTGTAGACAACTTTTTGGAAGCATTGTTGAGCTGTGTCAGCCGCTCCGGCAGCACCTCACCGCCTCCAGCCACTGCGACTGCCAGGCACGCCGCCTTGACGCACTCGGCGTTTTCATCACCCGGACTAAACTTAAGTCGTGCCACCTCAAAGATCCGTAGGGCCGCCTCGTCCGAAACCGGGACCAGCGCCCCGACGCGGAGTTGGAAGGCCCGCCGAACCTCCAGCGCCACCTTGGCGTGCATGTAGGCATCCACCTTGTTCTCGAAGGACACGATGCGCAGCTCTAGGAAGAAGCCCATCGCCTGGCTCTCGTCACACTTGTTATTAGTGTCCATCTCAAGGGGCACGAAGGAGCTTGCGTACAGCTTGTCGCGCATCAGCAGCTCGGTGCGGGAGGTGATGATGACCTTCGGGCCCGCCCAGCGTGGCGTTGGCGATGCCTTGCCGTCCTGAGCAAGTTCCTGCCGGCGGAACTGCTCCAGAGAGTTGGAGACGTACAGATTGGTGAACTGGGATTGTGGCTTGAGCTCGTCGTACGCGTCCAGCAGGAGCATCAGGCGCACCTCTCCCGCTTGCACCAGGTCCCGCAGCTCGTGGATCTGCGCCTCCCGCAGCCCCTTGAGCCGCAGCGCCTCCGCGAAGAGGTCCGTCACTGGATTCTGCAGGGTGGGCAGGCTGACCATCACCAGCAGCACGTCCGCGTACTCCTTCGCGAGAACGCTCTCCAGATGGCGCTCCAGTTGCCGCACGAAGGTCGACTTGCCGGAGCCGGCGGGCCCGGAGAGCAGCAGCACATCTTTCTCCTCGCTCTCCAGGAACTCGCTCCTCACCAGGGTCAGCATGTCCTCCGCCTGCGAGCGCTGCTTGTCCAGCACAAACTCCCCATTCTCGTCGGCCTTCATTCCCTCGATGGGGATGTGCACCTTGTCGCAGAGCTGCTCCCACTGCTTCGCGCGCCGCTCCCGCTGCTCCCGCAGCTCCTCCAGCACCGGCCTCCCCACCAGCCGCCGGATGTCTTCCCCGAGGACGCGCACCCCCGCCTGCAGCTCGTCCAGCTGCACGCCGATGGAGTGGAGCTTGGTGTCCACGCTGGACAAGAACTCCGCCAGGACCCCGAGCGTGGAGCTCACGTCCTTCACGTTGCTTGAGGCCTGCACCAGCGCCGCACGCGCCTCCCGGCACTGCACCAGCAGCTCCTGCTTCTGCAGCGCATCCGTCTCCTTCTCTGCCCGCAGCCGCAGCTCCGTCAGCGCCCTCAGCCGCGTATGCATCTCCTGCTCCACCACATCCTTCGTGGCGCTCCACGCCCCGCACCGCTCCTCCTGCGACGCGGCGAGCGCCCTCGCCTCGTCCTCCACTGCTCCACGCTCTTCAGCCCCCGACGCTCTTGCCGCCGCAGCCGCCGTCTCCGCCACCAGCCC
Source organism: Cymbomonas tetramitiformis (assembly GCA_001247695.2). NCBI lineage: Eukaryota > Viridiplantae > Chlorophyta > Pyramimonadophyceae > Pyramimonadales > Pyramimonadaceae > Cymbomonas > Cymbomonas tetramitiformis. The sequence goes on from LGRX02028050.1 coordinate 19,661, forward strand.
CTCCCCGTTTGCCAGCACCGCGCGCACCGCCGCCTCCGGCTCGAACGCCAGGCAGCGCAGCACCGCGGCGCGCAGGAGCTCCAGCACGCGCGCGCGCTCCAGCAGCTCCTCGCCCTCCCTCTTCGAAGCCTTTCTGCGTTGTTTCCGCGCCTCCTCCGACGCCGCCTCGCGCAACTCCTCGCCGCCTGCCGCTGCCGCCTCCCTGCCGTCCTGCAGCGCGTGGATCAGGCGCAGGGCCCCGAATGCCGCCACTTCTCGTAAGCGCCACACGTCCTCGGACGGCCGAGCGGCGGCGAACCAGCGCGCCACGTCCCCCACCAGCCCGAGCACGGGGCTGTTGATCGCACCGCACACGTCCCCCACCACCTTCACCGCCCCCTCGGCTCCGCACTGCGCCACGGCTGCCTCCAGCATCGACATCGCCTGAACCTTCATTCCATTTGCCGCGTCCTGCACCTGCTGCGACACCTGCTGCGCCAGCTGGCGCTCCTCCCCCGAGAGGCCCTCCATCACGCCTTCGCCAAGGCCCCGTATCTGCATCAGCTTCTCCGTCGCTTCTTGCGCCGTGGAGGACCCTGCGGCAGCCTGCGGGAGGCGCAGAAAGGAGACCCCGCGCAGGGCTTCGAGGGCGCGCAGCAGGCACACAAAGGGCGGCGCGCTGTTCTCCCCCTCCTTCGCGGCCGCGCTCTCGGTAGCAGTGGCGGGGTCTTCCAACCACTGGAGGAGCGTGGCCTCTAGCTGCTTCAGCAGTGTCGCCAGTTTCGACACTCCCTCTGCCACATCGGCAGGCTGCGGAGCGCTCGGCTGGTGGGTTCCGCGATTCCACCACGGAAAGATGCTCTTCTTCGGGGGCGCGGTGCTCGTCAGGGCATGGAGGGCCTCGCCGATCGCGTCGCTGATGTGCTCAAGCTCCTCGTCACACCGGGGCAGGCAGCCGGCGAGCTGCTTCAGCACGGCAAGGGCAGCATTCGCGTGCGCCACCGCGTCCCCCACAAACTCTGCCAGTTTCCAGTCACTCACAGTCTTCGCAGCATCTGCCCTGGCGGGCACCCTGGGCGTGGTGCTTGTGCCTCTGAGGCTCTCCTCCGCCGCATCCAGCGCGTCGAGCAGCGCACACAGCGAGTCCTTCTCCTCCTCATTAGTCCGCTCTGGGAAGAAGGCATCCACGATTCTCCCGACGATCTTCTCCACGGCTTCCTCTAACTTCAAGCTGGGTGCAGGCGGGCCACCTGAGTTGCCCGCGGGGGCGCGGATGGACGCCCTCTCGCAGCAGGCCCGCTCGAGGTCGGTGCGCCAGCCCCGCTTCAAATCTTCCATGGCAGAGTCCCAGAGACACTTCAGCTTCGGTGCTGCCTCCGCATGCTGCCGCACCAGGTCGCTCATGGCCTTAGTTTCCGTCGAGTTCGTGCGCTTGCCGAGATTGGCCTCCGGGACGATCATAACGACCGCTCCGATGACTGCCACGCCGCACTCAAGCTCGACACGCAGCGCACGCACCGCCTCAATCACACCGTCCTCCGCGCGCGCCACAGCACCGTCCAAGCTTGGCTCAATCAACACCAGTTCCTCCCATGACGTGTGACATCCCTTCTCCGCCGCTGCCGCATCCTTCTTCAGTCCCTCGATCGCCTTAGCAAGCATCTCATCGAGCAGCGCTGTCTTCATTGCATCCTTCAGCTGCGCAGTAAGGTGCGCGCGCGCCGCCTCCCTGATGACCTCCGCTGGGGGAGCCCCTGGTGCATCAGCGCAATGCGCACGCTCCGCCGCCAGGCTCCCCAGCAGCACCATGCGCCGGAGGGAAGCCAGGGCACTGGCGGGGGTAAAGGAGGCACCGGGCCCTGCCAGCACCTGCAGCAGCTTGGTCACGCGGGTGGCTGCCGGCTTCGCAGTGTCCACCGCAGCCTGAGCCGCCTGCACCACGCCCCGGAGGGTGTCCACCGTTCGCCCACACTCCGCCAGGATCTCCTCCGCCTCACTCTTCCACAAGGTCACCTCGCGGGCTCGCCGCGCCTGCGCTTCGCCGTGGCGCAACTTCTCGCCGAGCTGAGCCAGCGCATTGCCCGCGCCGAGGACCCGGAGCCGGCCGCTGATGCCAGCTAGGGCGGCGCGGGGCTCCTCCGCCACCCGCCGCAGCTCCTCGTTCAGGATCTCGACGCCCTTCTCCCGCCACCCCTCCAGCGTGCCCGGATTAGACAGCTGCTGTGCCCATCTTGCAAGATGCAGCATGGCTGGGCTCCGCCCCTTCGGCGGGGCGGATAAGCCTAGCAACATGAGATCGACGAGGCCGAGCGTGTCCCCATCCGCGTCCCCCACGCACAGCCGCCGTAAGAGCGGCAGCGGCATGGCCCGCGCGTGGAGCGCCGAGCCCACCGGACCCGATGCGAGCTCCGCCAGCAGCGCCGCAAACGCCGCCTTCGGTTCCCACCGCCCGGGGGTGGGCTCCCAGGCGGCCCCGTCCCCGTCGCCGCGCTGGAAGTGCTGATCCTGCAGGCTGTGCAGAGCCTGCTCGACCTCTTCCACCATCGCGCACCCGTCCTTCACTTTCACCCCCTCTGCAGGCAGGCTGCGCACCAGCATTGCCAGCTGGTCCTGCACCGCCAGCTCAGTAAAGCACTGCGCAGTGAGCGCGCGGTAGCCAGCTTCGGCCGCGAGCCCCGCTGCGCGCTGAACCCCACGCAGCAGCGTCTCGTCCACCTTCATTGTCAGCACAGACTTGATCGCCCCGAGCGTGAGGTCAAAGACTGCCCCCGCGGTTTGCGCTTCCTTCCGCGCCCGCGGCAGGTGCCATATCCGCAGCTCCACCCGCGCCATGAGCAGCTCCTGCAGCGCCACCCCCAGAGGGCCCCGCTCCGCCGCGCGGGGGACCCCGCACACCTTGCGGATCGCGCGCAGCCGCGCCTGCCAATGAGGGGATCGGTCCTCCCCCTCCACGTCCGGCTCCACCCCCGCCCACAGCAGCCGGTCCGCGGACTGCAGCAGGCAAAGCAGCCGGGCGCGCGTCTCCGGCCCGGCGGAGGCACAACGAGCAGCCGCGTCGAGCGTGACGTCGACCAACAGCCGGATGTCGTCGCCGCGGTCCGCCCCGAGCTTCGCAGACATCGCGCTCGAGCCTGCCGCCCGATGCGCCGCGATTGCGTGCGCCACCGAGTCCGCTGCTGCACATACCCGGCGGAGTTCGCTGAGCGCCTTGTGTTGCCCTGCGCCGGTCCGCTTGCTCAGCGCCTGGGAAGCGCCAGGCTGGTCATCTGCTAGCTCCATGAGCTTGTGGCAACATGTGTCGTACATCAGCTTGAGGTCAGGGCCTGCCGGTACCAAGCCCCGGGTCGGGACGACCGTACTTGGAGACGGATCATCTGTGGCAGACGAAGCGGGCGTCCCTTTGTCGTCAGCCGTGTCCGATTCGGCTGATGTGGCTTCCGTGGAGGCCGCAGCCGTGTCCGGTTCAGCTGACTTGGCACCCGTGGAGGCCGCAGCCGTGTCCGGTTCGGCTGACTTGGCACCCGCGGAGGCCGCAGCCGTGTCCGGTTCGGCTGACTTGGCACCCACGAAGGCCGCAGCCGTGTCCGGTTTGGCTGACTTGGCACCCACGAAGGCCGCAGCCGTGTCCGGTTCAGCTGACTTGGCACCCGCAGAGGTCGCAGCCGTGTCCAGTTCGGCTGACTTGGTAGTCGCAGAGGCCACAGCCGTGTCCGGTTTGGCTGACTTGGCATTCGCGGTGGCCGCAGCTGAGTCCAGTTTGGCTGACTTGGCACCCGCAGAGGCCGCAGCCGTATCTAATGCGGCTGACTGAGGAAGGATGGGAGATGCACCCTGATGCGCTTGGACCTGCGCGGCTTGCTTCGAAGCGCCGCAACCCATAGCAGAGTACGCTCACCACAGTAGACTGGAATCAAGTTGGGAGAAAGTTCTCCGTCCGGCTCGAGCAGTTGGGCTCGAAAATGATAAGTCCGAGGGCTAGCCGAGGGCCAGGCTTCAGGTGCGGACAGTCCAAGGCGCAGCCACGGAGAATGGCTGGCTAGGTCCAGCACAGCAGCCTGAGTTGCAGCGGCGGCTCCGCGGTATCCATGTCACCGTTTTGTGCCGCAACATCTAGCGGCGTGCGCCTATTCTGCGCACCACCCCTGTCCCCCCCGCCCCTCCCACACCTCCCCCTCGGACCCTCAGTCGCCTCACGTGCCCTGCACTGTGCACCTTCCGCCTGCTACCCCCGCCGCCTCAACGCCCCTCCTCCCTGCGTGCGCACTCGGCATGTGCCGTGCCGCCGTGCCGCGCCTTCCTGCAGAGCGCCGCAGAATGCGGGGCGCCCAGAAGACCCCTCTCGGCGATGCCAGGAGCCACGGCCGGCAGAGGCACTGCTCCGCATCAAGCATCAATGCTGTCGCGCATCAAGCGCCCACCCACCATCCATATGGACACAACCACGGAGAATGCACCTACCACCAGGCGGGCGTACACCGGATGTGAAACGGGCTGCCGGGGGGCTGAGAATTGGGAAATGCGCCACAGATAGGGTGGCATCCTGATCGGAATTGTCATAGGAGGATGACATTCAGCGGATGCGGAGCTTGGGCCTTCACTAGTGCGCCAGAACTCGAAAGCTCCAGGCCTGAGCTCTCAACCGATTCTGAAACTTTTAGTCTCATGTTTTTTGGGTTCTGAAACGGAGGCCCACGAGCCCAAGCTGGGATATGCTGTCCGCTCATTTACCCATATTAAACCCTGAAATCGTGACTACCAAATAAGCACGTCGGTAGATGTGCAAACAGCCACGATATCCAGGACCGACCCAGGCAGCCGCAGCAAGGCTGAATTGCGGGGCTCTACTCTGAATGCTGTAGTGGGGGGGGCGTTCGGCAGCGTCGTGGGGGTACCTCCGGCAGGAAGAAGGTGAAGGAAGGACGAGGACACCGTCAGGGGTGGAACCAGGCACCAGGCTGCATCAGGCCGAGAGCTGGACGGTGTGGATATGAAGGAGGCGAGCAACGTCCTCGGGCTCGAGGACAGGCGTGGGACGTTCACGCCGGCCTGGAATGAGCTCGGAGAACCCCTGCATTGCCAGGCCTTCAAGGTGGAGAAGGGCTCGGTTGACGTGGGGGAGTGCCGAGAGGCGACGGCGGGCTCTCGTGTGTGGCCAAAGATCAAGGGCGAGCTACGGGCACGTGCAACCCTGGAGGACGTGGAGGCCGCTGGCACGTCCCTTCGACAGTGGCAACAATTGATCAGCCGCCTGCCAGAGATCGCGTGGAGGCCGAGCACGAGGCAGCCATGACGGAGGAGATTCTGAAGGAGAAGTCACCTGGGAATGCCGTGTTGGTACCCCCCACGTGGCGGGTGTAAGGGGTAGCCGCGCTTGGCATGGTGGCCAGGCTCAGATTGGGCGAGTGGAAGTTCCGCGCGGTGACGACTCCAGGCTGAAGGACCTGGAGAGTCAACCTGCGGATTGAGCTAGACAAGAGACATCTTCCCCACTATCCAGGATGCCTTCACTCTCCTGCGGCCAGAGCAGTTCATGGCGAAGGCGGACCTTGCAACGGCCTAGCATGCAGGTGGTGGCCCCGGTACGGGATGGCCCGCGTGTTCTTTGGGAATGGGGACACCACGGCGGACACACAGGCCCCTTTTGGCAACACAGCTATGTATGCCACGGGGTTTTCTTCAGGTACAGCCGAGCCATCGTGCGCTTCACGCGTTGAAGTAGCGCCATCGTTGTGGGCTCCCTGGACAACTTTCCGATCGTGGGGGACAAGGACACGTGCAAGGACACAATGCTCCTCCTCATTGAATTGGCGAGGCTCCAAGGGTTTTCACCTGAATCTGGCCACTTGTGAAGATCCCACCCACCAACTGAAGTTCCTGGGCATCCAGCTGACCACGTAGGCCGACACGTGTGCACGGCTGCAACGGGGCAAATTGGAGTCCCTGCGTGGCGTGCTAGGTTCTCTGGCCAGGTAGATCGCGTATGGCTTCTCCTTGTGCATCCGGTATGCCCACTCCGTGCCTCCTCTCCTTGATGGGGGGAAGGAGGTTCATCCGGCAAAAGGACAGGGAAGGCGGTGATGGACCTAAACCCGTCGACAAGGTCCGCCGCTTGTACAATGGGAAACGGTCATCCATCACAGGCAGGAGGCGAAATCGAGCTGGGTCTCAACGAGGAACTCAACGGACGCCTCCATGGGGAAAGGCTTTGAGAGGTGTGCTGGACGGCCTGTACTTCTCTGTGCCCTGGAACTGGCTACTGGAGCAGCCCCAGCTACCGGTCTACCCCTTTCAGAAAGGGGTGTTGGAGACTCACACCATCGGCTCCCTGGAGCTCCTTGCGGTGTGGCGGGCCACGGTGCTTTGGTAAGAGCATCTGGTGGGCCTCACGAGCGTCTGGCGGTGGTCAGACACCACAACCAAGGGGTTATTGGACTGGTCCGCAAGTGGTGGGGACCGGGGCCCTACTTTGGGAGCTGCTTGTGGCGTGCGTCAAGTAAGACACTAAGCTGCAACCCGTCGACATCGCGACCCCAGGACAATGTTGGGGCGGACGTGCTCTCGAGGAGCACTCTGGCGGATGTTCCACATGGCTTCGCCCGATGCCAGCGACTTACATTGCAGAGCGGGGACAGGGCGACTGGAACACTGGATGCTGCCGCCACCCTTGAGGTAAACTGTGGGCCACTCACCCGGGAGTCTGGACACTTGTGCCGTATCGGAAAGGTCCACCTCATTCTGCATGCACAGCTGGAGTGCAAAGGATGACGTGGCGGTACAGCCGTTGCTCGGATGGGCACATGGCGTGGGGCAATGCACTATTCCTTAACATGCTTCCCATCGTCGAGAGCCTCCTTCGTTCCAAACGTCGACAACCTCAAGGCACTGGGTGCAGTTCCCTGGTGTCGTGTGGGGAGAGCGACCCGGCAGTGGAATCATCAGTGGCCTCATCCGGGCGCTCTCAGGGGTATTCAAGGGGGCGCACGGGTGCAAGGCAGGCCGCTCCCTGTTCACGGTGCCCCTACTCAGAGGAGGGTGCCGGACATCCTGGGGTGTAACGCGCTTTGACGTGATGGCCGTGCATGCTCACCGCCATCCAGTGGACTGACTCTGACCCAGAGGGTGGACCCAGGGCAGACGAGTTCTTGCAGCTCGGATGAGTTCTTGCACCTGACAAGCTCGCGCAATACCTTGGCACTGCAAGCAGAGTGTTGCGCTGCCAATACCTACACCTCCTACTCCACGGCAATACGGTCATTTGTCAGCTTCTGCATCAGTGGCAGGAGCCGGGACTTCCACCGACACATGTTGCTGGCATAGGAGGAGGTGCTGGCAGTGGGTGGCGCACATCGCGAAGAACAAGGAGCTCAAGCCGGCCATGGCCAAGCACTACATATCGGGACTGCAAGCACTGCATGTGCAGTTCGGGCATGAATAAAACCCTTCATGTCGAGGTGGCAGGTGTGGGCGGTGCTGCAGGGAGCACCACAAAGATGGGGCATGCCGTCCAAGCGGTGCACGCCCCTGTCCTGCCAGTAGATCTCTTGATGGCCGCCCAGATCACGCAAGGCAGTTTCAACCAATGTATGGGTCCGGCGGGGATGTTGGCAGCATTATTCATCTTCCTCTGGAAAGACACCACCTCGGTGAACAAGCAGGGAGCATGGAACCCGCGAGGACCTTTTGATTGGTCACACGCTACCACGGATGAGGAGAGTGGCAGACTCTGACCTCAGGTGAGGCAACCAAAAACGATGCAATGCATGGAACGTCTTCACTGGCTGTATTTAACAGCGGTGGAAAAGGACTTTTCCATCTGCCCGGTGGAGGTATTGAGATGGGCCCTGGAGCAGCCAGGGCTGGGGCAGGACGGGCCGCTGTTTGTGACCAAGGACACCAAGAGCAAGCTGGGACTGCCAACGCAAGCCTACTTAACCCCCGCCTCACTGCCACCATGCCATGTCGTGGTAGGCAGCGCTACCTACGAGCACCACTGCATCATAAGTGCAATGCCGTGGTAGACAGGCCTTGCCGTGGCCTCCATCCTTGCCACCATGCTGCATTGTGGTGGGTAGCGCTGCATACAAGCACCACGGCGTCATCGTCGCGACATGGCCAAGCACCGCGGCGGGCTGTCGGCTGCGACCACGCGCCATCACCAGATACAAGCACCATCGGCGTCATCATCGCATACACCACAACAAGTGTCATCATCGATAAGGCTAATTCATTTTTTGGTGTCAGATCAGTTCTGGTGATGGCCAGCACTACGCGAAAAAGAACATCGATAAGCACTGATACGCTATCGCCAGCGCTGCTAACGTGGCGGCTACCACTGCATATAAAGGCACCACGGTATGTTGCTCAAAGCTGCGATACATACACAGATGTGCAGGCGTTGACATGCAGACCCCGCCCACCCGTCGCGACGGTATATATTAGACGCACCCCCACGGTACCAGCTCCAATGTGTAACTGGCCCCCGCGTCTGGCGTACCAAGTCGCGATGTGGGACGGCGCGCTCGGCACCATGACGCCTAGCAATAGCTCTGTTTGATCCACGTCAGCAGTCCTTCCACTTTTCGTGCCACGGCAGTGGGCCCATAGTACCCAGTGCTTGATACGCCATGGCAGGCAGCGGCCCCTTACGCACCATGAACACCACGACGCAGTGATCATGTTCTCCTTTGTGTGCCGTGCCTCACTTGTATCCTTTCAGTCGTCGCGCTGTGTCACGCTAGGTGTTTTCATCCAAGTAACTTATTTTCATTATGATATATGCTCGCTCTTCTTTCCTCGGGCATATTACACGGCACACTGTGTGCATCCACGCACCTCACGGTTCCTGTGCTGGAGTCGTGTAGGCCTCCGCGATACTCTAATGGCAACGGTTGTAGTTATCTATTTTCCAACGGGTCCTGGTCCCAAGCCCACACGAACATGCTGTCGAACACCAAATCCAAGGAGGCGCACTTTACACTGGGGCCACCTCTCGCCACTCTCTTGCAGCGTGTCAGCTTCCAAGATATTTTCGAAGCGCGAATCATACAGCAGCAAGAAGCACCAGGCGGCAAAGAAATGATGGCCTCCAAGATTGCTGACTGCTCATTATTGTTAACTCAGAACTTCAGTTCAAAGTGAGCAGCTGAAAAGTTGGGGCTCGCAATGGAGAGAGCGGGTTTAAGCCTGGGTCCGCTGGAGGCTTCTTCCATTCTATTTTGAAAATATTCATCTTCCGGGTGGAGTTTACTGTGCGACTGTGAAAATAGACTCATAAAGGACCAGGACATCACGCTGAATAGCGCATTCGATTCAAGGCGCCGGGCCTCACCGTCCGGGTGAAACAGGGTGCCAAACACGCGCATCATTTCAGGACAGTCTGTGTTTCTCCGTGTCCCCCAAAAACACAGCACGTATGAAGTTCCAGTCAGTGTTAGAAGTCGGACTTCTCCATAAATGCTCCGTACTCTAAGAGAAGTTCCATTATCAGTATAGAGTAAGTCGCCACCCATGCTTTACGCAACTTGCTCGAATTTCTAGATGGCCGTTCCCTTTGGAATAGTAAAACGTCCGACACTTGTACCCACAACAGCGAGCACAGCTTTGGACATCAAACACAAAGACGATCCGACAGCTTTGATATTGTGGAGAAAAAAACGTCCCCATTCTTGTTATATACTTTCAATAAAGGGTCGCAGTTTCCCAAAACGAATGCGCGAAACAGGTGAAAAGGTGAGGAAACGCAAACTCCCCATAAACGCTAAGCGTCACTTGCGAAAAACTAGTTACGAGCTTTGTCCGGGGCACTGGCAGGACCTGGAAGCTGGCAGGGACAGACGAGCTCATCGGCGCAGATTGGCGTGCAATGAGGACTCAGGATGCGCGTTGTGTATGATTCCTTGTTACGTGTAGGTGCACTCAGTGGGTTTGAAGGCTTGATTGTATCATCTGGTGAGAGTTGAGTTGAGAGACGGTATCACAATCATGTCGCAGCCGACTGTATTTCTGTATCAAGCAACGTGCCGTGAGGGCACCTATTAGCGAAAGTATACTTGAGCTTGCGTGTTGCGATATAAAGATTTTTTAGATACTGTTCAACTGTTAAATATTTAAAATAACTCATATAAACTGTACTCAGTAACTGTACACGAATGAGCGCAGCATGGGGATACTACATACTTGTAGGATGTAGGGTCAAGGCTGTAGCTGTCGATCACAAATATGCGATCTCCACTAGGCGTCGATCTTTTTGGACATCACAATTAATTACCATGCGATGTTACCATGGATATCGCCATTACATCATCTGACCGCAGGATCGTGTGCGCGACAGTGCTTTGCTTTTTGCTTCCCAGCATGCCATGCCATAACGCGCGGGTGGCGTCGCGGTACATACACGCGACTGCAGTGGCACTGTCATCGTTAGCGTCTGGCGATCGTGAGATGGAACATTTGACTGTATCGCCCGTTGGGATTCGAGCTTTGCTGCTGCTGCTGTTGCTGCTGCTGATTAAGGTACTAGGCGCTGTCGATCACAAATATGCGATCTCCACTAGGCGTCGATCTTTTTGGACAGCACGGTTAATTGCCATGCGATGTTAACATGGATATCGCCATTACATCATATGACCGCAGGATCATGTGCGCGACAGTGCTTCGCTTTTTGCTTCCCAGCATGCCATGCCATAACGCGTGGGTGGCGTCGCGGTACATACACGCGACTGTTGTGTCAGTGTCATCGTTAGCGTCTGGCGATCGTGAGATCGAAAATTCGACTGCGTCGCCCGTTGGGATTCGAGCTTTGCTGCTGCTGCTGCTGCTGATTAAGGTACTAGGCCCGGTCGATCTTAAATTAAGATCTCCACTAGGCGCATCTGACGGTCGATGGGATTATTTATTTTGCCGACGTGGCGCACTCGAGAGATCCGAACATGAACATCGAGTCTGCCATTCCATTAATGATTTGACATTTCTCGATCCTCGCGTCTGCTATGCCATGTAAAAGCGAATCTATCTGATTTCCGAACATCGCGTCGGCCATGCGATGTTAATATGGATATCGCCATTACATCATATGACCGCAGGATCATGTGCGCGACATTGCTTTGCTTTTTGCTTCCCAGCATGCCATGCCATAACGCGTGGGTGACGTCGTGGTACATACACGCGACTGTTGTGGCATTGTCATCGTTAGCGTCTGGCGATCGTGAGATCGAACATTCGACTGCGTCGCCCGTTGGGATTCGAGCTTTGCTGCTGCTGCTGATTGACTAAGGTAAGGTACTAGGCCCGGTCGATCTTGAATCAAGATCTCCACTAGGCGCATCTGACGGTCGATGGGAATATTTATCTTGCCGACGTGGCGCACTCGAGAGATCCGAACATGAACATCGAGTCTGCCATTCCATTAATGATTTTACATTTCTCGATCCTCGCGTCTGCTATGCAATGTAAAAGCGAATCTATCTGATTTCCGAACATCGCGTCGGCCATGCGATGTTTAAATCATTTTTGTTTCCAGCATGCCATGCCATAACGCGTGGGTGGCGTCGCGATAAATGTACGCGACTGTTGTGGCACTATCATCGTTGGCGTCTGGCGATCGTGAGATCGAAAATTCGACTGCGTCGCCCGTTGGGATTCGAGCTTTGCTGTTGCTGCTGCTGATTGACTAAGGTAAGGTAAGGTACTAGGCGCCGTCGATCACAAATATGCGATCTCCACTAGGCGTCGATCTTTTTGAACAGCACGATTAATTACCATGCGATGTTAACATGGATATCGCCATTACATCATATAACCGCAGGATCATGTGCGCGACAGTGCTTCGCTTTTTGCTTCCCAGCATGCCATGCCGCCATGACGCGCGGGTGGCGTCGTGGTACATAGACGCGACTGTTGTGGCACTGTCATCATTAGCGTCTGGCGATCGTGAGATGGAACATTCGACTGTATCGCCCGTTGGGATTCGAGCTTTGCTGCTGCTGCTGCTGCTGCTGCTGCTGCTGCTGCTGCTGCTGCTGCTGCTGCTGCTGATTGACTAAGGTAATTTACTTCATGCCAAGACGATAAAGGTCAGAGGTAGAAAGGTAATTCACTTGATGCCAAGACGATAAAGGTCAGAGGTCTAGCGGGCCCGATCGATCTAAAAATTTAGATCTCCACTAGGCGCATCTGACGGTCGATGGGATTATTTATCTTGCCGACGTGGCACACTCGAGAGATCCGAACATGAACATCGAGTCTGCCATTCCATTAATGATTTGATATTTCTCGGACCTCGCGTTTGCTATGCGATGTAAAAGCGAATCTACCTGATTCCGGAACATCGCGTCGGCCATGCGATGTTTAAATCATTTTCGCCATTACACTATCTGACCGTAAGATCATGTGCGCGACAGTGCTTTGATTTTTGCTTCCCAGCATGCCATGCCATAACGCGTGGGTGGCGTCGCGATAAATGTACGCGACTGCAGTGGCACTGTCATCGTTGGCGTCTGGCGATCGTGAGATCGAAAATTCGATTGCATTGCCCGTTGGGATTCGAGCTTTGCTGCTGCTGCTGATTGACTAAGGTAAGGTAAGGTAAGGTAAGGTAAATAAGGTAATTTACTTGATGCCAAGACGATAAAGATCAGAGGTCTAGGCGCTGTCGATCACAAATATGCGATCTCCACTAGGCGTCGATCTATTTGGACAGCACGATTAATTACCATGCGATGTTAACATGGATATCGCCATTACATCATATGACCGCAGGATCATGTGCGCGACAGTGCTTTGCTTTTTGCTTCCCAGCATGCCATGCCATAACGCGTGGGTGGCGTCGCGGTACATACACGCGATTGCTGTGGCATTGTCATCGCTAGCGTCTGGCGATCGTGAGATCGAAAATTCGACTGCGTCGCCCGTTGGGATTCGAGCTTTGCTGCTGCTGCTGCTGCTGCTGCTGATTGACTAAGTAAGGTAAGGTAAGGTAAGGTAATTTACTTGATGCCAAGACGATAACGGTCAGAGGTAGGTAAGGTAAGGTAAGTAAGTACTAGGCGTTGTCGATCACAAATATGCGATCTCCACTAGGCGTCGATCTTTTTGGACATCACGATTGATTACCATGCGATGTTAACATGGATATCGCCATTACATCATATGACCGCAGGATCATGTGCGCGACAGTGCTTTGCTTTTTGCTTCCCGGCATGCCATGCCATAACGCGTGGGTGGCGTCGTGGTACATACACGCGACAACAGTGGCACTGTCATCGTTAGCGTCTGACGATCGTGAGATGGAACATTCGACTGCGTCGCCCGTTGGGATTCGAGCTTTGCTGCTGTTGCTGCTGATTAAGGTAAGGTACTAGGCCCGGTCGATCTTGAATCAAGATCTCCACTAGGCGCATCTGACGGTCGATGGGATTATTTATCTTGCCGACGTGGCGCACTCGAGAGATCCGAACCTGAACATCGAGTCTGCCATTCCATTAATGATTTGACATTTCTCGATCCTCGCGTCTGCTATGCCATGTAAAAGCGAATCTATCTGATTTCCGAACATCGCGTCGGCCATGCGATGTTAATATGGATATCGCCATTACATCATATGACCGCAGGATCATGTGCGCGACATTGCTTTGCTTTTTGCTTCCCAGCATGCCATGCCATAACGCGTGGGTGACGTCGTGGTACATACACGCGACTGTTGTGGCATTGTCATCGTTAGCGTCTGGCGATCGTGAGATCGAACATTCGACTGCGTCGCCCGTTGGGATTCGAGCTTTGCTGCTGCTGCTGATTGACTAAGGTAAGGTACTAGGCCCGGTCGATCTTGAATCAAGATCTCCACTAGGCGCATCTGACGGTCGATGGGAATATTTATCTTGCCGACGTGGCGCACTCGAGAGATCCGAACATGAACATCGAGTCTGCCATTCCATTAATGATTTTACATTTCTCGATCCTCGCGTCTGCTATGCAATGTAAAAGCGAATCTATCTGATTTCCGAACATCGCGTCGGCCATGCGATGTTTAAATCATTTTTGTTTCCAGCATGCCATGCCATAACGCGTGGGTGGCGTCGCGATAAATGTACGCGACTGTTGTGGCACTATCATCGTTGGCGTCTGGCGATCGTGAGATCGAAAATTCGACTGCGTCGCCCGTTGGGATTCGAGCTTTGCTGTTGCTGCTGCTGATTGACTAAGGTAAGGTAAGGTACTAGGCGCCGTCGATCACAAATATGCGATCTCCACTAGGCGTCGATCTTTTTGAACAGCACGATTAATTACCATGCGATGTTAACATGGATATCGCCATTACATCATATAACCGCAGGATCATGTGCGCGACAGTGCTTCGCTTTTTGCTTCCCAGCATGCCATGCCGCCATGACGCGCGGGTGGCGTCGTGGTACATAGACGCGACTGTTGTGGCACTGTCATCATTAGCGTCTGGCGATCGTGAGATGGAACATTCGACTGTATCGCCCGTTGGGATTCGAGCTTTGCTGCTGCTGCTGCTGCTGCTGCTGCTGCTGCTGCTGCTGCTGCTGCTGCTGCTGCTGATTGACTAAGGTAATTTACTTCATGCCAAGACGATAAAGGTCAGAGGTAGAAAGGTAATTCACTTGATGCCAAGACGATAAAGGTCAGAGGTCTAGCGGGCCCGATCGATCTAAAAATTTAGATCTCCACTAGGCGCATCTGACGGTCGATGGGATTATTTATCTTGCCGACGTGGCACACTCGAGAGATCCGAACATGAACATCGAGTCTGCCATTCCATTAATGATTTGATATTTCTCGGACCTCGCGTTTGCTATGCGATGTAAAAGCGAATCTACCTGATTCCGGAACATCGCGTCGGCCATGCGATGTTTAAATCATTTTCGCCATTACACTATCTGACCGTAAGATCATGTGCGCGACAGTGCTTTGATTTTTGCTTCCCAGCATGCCATGCCATAACGCGTGGATGGCGTCGCGATAAATGTACGCGACTGCAGTGGCACTGTCATCGTTGGCGTCTGGCGATCGTGAGATCGAAAATTCGATTGCATCGCCCGTTGGGATTCGAGCTTTGTTGCTGCTGCTGATTGACTAAGGTAAGGTAAGGTAAGGTAAGGTAAATAAGGTAATTTACTTGATGCCAAGACGATAAAGATCAGAGGTCTAGGCGCTGTCGATCACAAATATGCGATCTCCACTAGGCGTCGATCTATTTGGACAGCACGATTAATTACCATGCGATGTTAACATGGATATCGCCATTACATCATATGACCGCAGGATCATGTGCGCGACAGTGCTTTGCTTTTTGCTTCCCAGCATGCCATGCCATAACGCGTGGGTGGCGTCGCGGTACATACACGCGATTGCTGTGGCATTGTCATCGCTAGCGTCTGGCGATCGTGAGATCGAAAATTCGACTGCGTCGCCCGTTGGGATTCGAGCTTTGCTGCTGCTGCTGCTGCTGCTGCTGCTGCTGCTGATTGACTAAGTAAGTAAGTAAGTAAGGTAATTTACTTGATGCCAAGACGATAAAGGTCAGAGGTAGGTAAGGTAAGGTAAGGTAATTTGGTTTGGGTGAAGATTATAAAGGTCAGAGGTCTAGGCGCTGTCGATCACAAATATGCGATCTCCACTAGGCGTCGATCTTTTTGGACAGCGCGATGAATTACCATGCGATGTTAACATGGATATCGCCATTACATCATCTGACCGCAGGATTATGTGCGCGACAGTGCTTTGCTTTTTGCTTCCCGGCATGCCATGCCATAACGCGTGGGTGGCGTCGCGATAAATGTACGCGACTGCAGTGGCACTGTCATCGTTGGCGTCTGGCGATCGTGAGATCGAAAATTCCACTGTATCGCCCGTTGGGATTCGAGCTTTGCTGCTGCTGCTGCTGCTGCTGCTGCTGATTGACTAAGTAAGGTAAGGTAAGGTAAGGTAATTTACTTGATGCCAAGACGATAACGGTCAGAGGTAGGTAAGGTAAGGTAAGTAAGTACTAGGCGTTGTCGATCACAAATATGCGATCTCCACTAGGCGTCGATCTTTTTGGACATCACGATTGATTACCATGCGATGTTAACATGGATATCGCCATTACATCATATGACCGCAGGATCATGTGCGCGACAGTGCTTTGCTTTTTGCTTCCCGGCATGCCATGCCATAACGCGTGGGTGGCGTCGTGGTACATACACGCGACAACAGTGGCACTGTCATCGTTAGCGTCTGACGATCGTGAGATGGAACATTCGACTGCGTCGCCCGTTGGGATTCGAGCTTTGCTGCTGTTGCTGCTGATTAAGGTAAGGTACTAGGCCCGGTCGATCTTGAATCAAGATCTCCACTAGGCGCATCTGACGGTCGATGGGATTATTTATCTTGCCGACGTGGCGCACTCGAGAGATCCGAACCTGAACATCGAGTCTGCCATTCCATTAATGATTTGACATTTCTCGATCCTCGCGTCTGCTATGCCATGTAAAAGCGAATCTATCTGATTTCCGAACATCGCGTCGGCCATGCGATGTTAATATGGATATCGCCATTACATCATATGACCGCAGGATCATGTGCGCGACATTGCTTTGCTTTTTGCTTCCCAGCATGCCATGCCATAACGCGTGGGTGACGTCGTGGTACATACACGCGACTGTTGTGGCATTGTCATCGTTAGCGTCTGGCGATCGTGAGATCGAACATTCGACTGCGTCGCCCGTTGGGATTCGAGCTTTGCTGCTGCTGCTGATTGACTAAGGTAAGGTACTAGGCCCGGTCGATCTTGAATCAAGATCTCCACTAGGCGCATCTGACGGTCGATGGGAATATTTATCTTGCCGACGTGGCGCACTCGAGAGATCCGAACATGAACATCGAGTCTGCCATTCCATTAATGATTTTACATTTCTCGATCCTCGCGTCTGCTATGCAATGTAAAAGCGAATCTATCTGATTTCCGAACATCGCGTCGGCCATGCGATGTTTAAATCATTTTTGTTTCCAGCATGCCATGCCATAACGCGTGGGTGGCGTCGCGATAAATGTACGCGACTGTTGTGGCACTATCATCGTTGGCGTCTGGCGATCGTGAGATCGAAAATTCGACTGCGTCGCCCGTTGGGATTCGAGCTTTGCTGTTGCTGCTGCTGATTGACTAAGGTAAGGTAAGGTACTAGGCGCCGTCGATCACAAATATGCGATCTCCACTAGGCGTCGATCTTTTTGAACAGCACGATTAATTACCATGCGATGTTAACATGGATATCGCCATTACATCATATAACCGCAGGATCATGTGCGCGACAGTGCTTCGCTTTTTGCTTCCCAGCATGCCATGCCGCCATGACGCGCGGGTGGCGTCGTGGTACATAGACGCGACTGTTGTGGCACTGTCATCATTAGCGTCTGGCGATCGTGAGATGGAACATTCGACTGTATCGCCCGTTGGGATTCGAGCTTTGCTGCTGCTGCTGCTGCTGCTGCTGCTGCTGCTGCTGCTGCTGCTGCTGCTGCTGCTGATTGACTAAGGTAATTTACTTCATGCCAAGACGATAAAGGTCAGAGGTAGAAAGGTAATTCACTTGATGCCAAGACGATAAAGGTCAGAGGTCTAGCGGGCCCGATCGATCTAAAAATTTAGATCTCCACTAGGCGCATCTGACGGTCGATGGGATTATTTATCTTGCCGACGTGGCACACTCGAGAGATCCGAACATGAACATCGAGTCTGCCATTCCATTAATGATTTGATATTTCTCGGACCTCGCGTTTGCTATGCGATGTAAAAGCGAATCTACCTGATTCCGGAACATCGCGTCGGCCATGCGATGTTTAAATCATTTTCGCCATTACACTATCTGACCGTAAGATCATGTGCGCGACAGTGCTTTGATTTTTGCTTCCCAGCATGCCATGCCATAACGCGTGGGTGGCGTCGCGATAAATGTACGCGACTGCAGTGGCACTGTCATCGTTGGCGTCTGGCGATCGTGAGATCGGAAATTCGACTGCGTCGCCCGTTGGGATTCGAGCTTTGCTGCTGCTGCTGCTGCTGCTGCTGCTGCTGATTGACTAAGGTAAGGTAAGGTAAGGTAATTTGGTTTGGGTGAAGATTATAAAGGTCAGAGGTCTAGGCGCTGTCGATCACAAATATGCGATCTCCACTAGGCGTCGATCTTTTTGGACAACACGATTAATTACCATGCGATGTTAACATGGATATCGCCATTACATCATATGACCGCAGGATCATGTGCGCGACAGTGCTTTGCTTTTTGCTTCCCAGCATGCCATGCCATAACGCGTGGGTGGCGTCGCGGTACATACACGCGATTGCTGTGGCATTGTCATCGCTAGCGTCTGGCGATCGTGAGATCGAAAATTCGACTGCGTCGCCCGTTGGGATTCGAGCTTTGCTGCTGCTGCTGCTGCTGCTGCTGCTGCTGCTGCTGATTGACTAAGTAAGTAAGTAAGGTAATTTACTTGATGCCAAGACGATAAAGGTCAGAGGTAGGTAAGGTAAGGTAAGGTAAGGTAAGGTAAGGTAATTTGGTTTGGGTGAAGATTATAAAGGTCAAAGGTCTAGGCGCGGTCGATCACAAATATGCGATCTCCACTAGGCGTCGATCTTTTTGGACAGCGCGATTAATTACCATGCGATGTTAACATGGATATCGCCATTACATCATATGACCGCAGGATCATGTGCGCGACAGTGCTTTGCTTTTTGCTTCCCGGCATGCCATGCCATAACGCGTGGGTGGCGTCGTGGTACATACACGCGACTGTTGTGGCACTGTCATCGTTAGCGTCTGACGATCGTGAGATGGAACATTCGACTGTATCGCCCGTTGGGATTCGAGCTTTGCTACTGTTGCTGATTGACTAAGGTAAGTGCTGGATATGACACCCCGTGTGTGTCACAGTCCTCTGTCTGTACTAGTACTCCGTACAGTACGGCTGTCACAGGTTTAGGGTTTCCGGCTTAAGCCGAGCGACACTCAATCTAACTTCACTTCTTATGTTATCTTAAGTGTAAGCATTCTGCGTTTCAGCACCTCAATATATAGTCAGCACTATATATCTCAAAGGTTATGGTGCGCCAGGCACCTTCCACTACTTTTGATTTCATGAGTGGCTAAACCACTCCGCTTGGTGGGGCGTTGGGGGCCCAATTTGATGTCGTGATTTTCGCAGTTGCGGTCGGGAGCTAGTTTACGGGCGGATTAAATTTGGTATCGCTGCAGCGTTCGCCCACCTGGGATTAATTTGTATTGTCCGCGTTGGATTTTACTCGACTGAAACTTGATCAATTTTTGTCGTGGGATTCCTTGGCCGCCGCGTTCCGATCTTACAATTTCACAGTTACGGCTTCCTTAGTTATCCGTTCCGACACTGCATCTTACGGCTCTCGACCATCGCTTTACTGTGTTATCCGACATCGGCCCTCTACCCCGACGCTCCCACCTACTGGATTTTCAACATGAGTGTAAATTCTCACGTCACGCCTCCCTTGGGGGCCAACAATCGCATTCGACTAGACACGATTTTTTCACGCGACGTCGGGTCTCGCTATAGACCGACGCCAAATTCTCCGGCTGTCAATCTCACGGCTCCGGACCGGACTCGAGCTGCGGCTGTCCAAAATTCCACTTGGGATGTCGACATCATCAAGAGGATCTCTCGCGACGCCTTGGGCTCCAAGGAGGACACCTTTCATGGAGACGAAGTACGCCGTAACACGCTCTGGACATCTACTGTATTGTGAAGTCCTTGCAGCGCGCGTTCGAGCAGAAGGACCCCAACAACGCCGCGCTCTTTTTGATTTGGCGGACACGCAAAAGGAGGTCAACACCATCTTCAATGCCATCCTCTTCTCGACTTTGACTTCGTTGACTTCTCCTAATTCACCCGCGCGGCGTGGGGTTGAGGCCTCGGGACGGGCTTCACCTCAGGATGGCAAGCGTGCCCTCCTTGAGGTCACCAAGAGGTTGATCCCTCGCGTCGTTCGACCTCTTAGACATTACGAGGAGCTTTGCTCCATTTATTTCGACGACAAGAAGGACCCCGACCCCCTTATCCAGGATTTCGACGCATGCCTAACTGCTATTGGCAACGGCGCCTCTGGGCCTCTCGACGACATGCTGGCCAAGAAACAACTTCTGGCTTCACTCGACCCCGAGTTCTACGACAAAGTGATTACCCCGCTTCGTCTCGACGTTGAGTTGGCCAAGGTCGAGCTCGAAGACATCTACGCCCACATCCTCGAGGTTTGGGATGCCAACGCCGGCAGGAACAAGCACGTACCCTTCGTGGACAAGTCCAACGTGTTGTACTCTGGTCTGCCGTCCGACGTTGACGTGAAGGCCCTAATCAAGGAGTTTCAATTCCACATCGACGCCGCCAACAGGGTTCTTGCAACGCTCTCCGACGAGGACGCGCACGACGAGCCGACGACTAGGTGGCCGGCTCCGGCTACGGGCAAGCCTACGGGCAAGCCAGGTGTGCACTTTCCACCCTCCTCCTGGCGTGACCGCCAGAACCGTCGGGAAGATGGGAAGTTTCACGGCCGAAAGCGTGATTGGAAGCAACGCTTTGCCGTTTCACCCCTTCCAAATGGCGGGAATTGGCCGCAAGGCGTCCGACGCCACAACAACGACAAGAAGAATTACGGCATGCACTCCGTCTCCTTCCACGTCCTCTCCAAAGCATTTGTACCGGAGTGTGTCCGTTGCCCTCCGGGGTTTTGGCATGACTCCACGAATTGCCTCACCGCCGACATCAAGTGCGACGAGTGCGTGATTGAGCAAGCCGACGACGCCGACGGCCTCGTGTCCGCCTTCCAGACTGCTCACGGGGAAGCTGATTTCCCCCCCACTGTATGGGGGCCTGCTTCTCCCTGTTTCACCCCTCGCCGTGTGTGTGACATGTGACACCCATAGCCGTGACACCGATCCGTGACCTGCCAGTTAGCCTGCTAGTTAGCCTAACTTATCAGTTTTATGTTATCACCGTTCCGAGCACCCGGCCCTGCGTGTTTTCTGTGCTTCACTGCCTATATCTTTACCCGTTACAAAAATAATAAGCCAGATCATTCTTCCTATAAGGTGTAGGAGGCTACCACTCCAGTTTCTTCTCTTCTTTACACTTTCGGGCTTATACTATTCTACACTTATTAAACGACCGCACGAGGTATGATTACGTATGGTCAACTATCGGACTTCGGTTTCGTAAATCCTTCAAGTTATTACTACAAGACTTCGGTTTCGTAAATCTTTATAGCTATGCTTTTTACAGCAGTTACGGCTTACAATTCTCAGTTCAGTTCTCATCCCCGAAACTGGTTACACTTAGAGTTCTTAAGCATTCAGGAACTCTCTCCATAACTCAACTGTACTGAGTACTCCGTACAACAGGCTAGGCACCTCACATCAACATCATTCTGATCGGTCCTACTGTACTCCGTACTGAGTACTCTTGCGTTTTGTACTTAGCCGTTTTCTTGCTCTTGTGCTTGCCTCCTAGCACAACTCCCCCCCCTTAGGGAAGGTCACGTCCACGCTGACCACGTCGGACCAGTAAAGTTTTTATACAGATCTTCTACTGTTGCTCAGGATGATTATACAGGTCTCAGTCGCCTGTTGTCTGGGATGACATTACACTTCCCAAGACACACCGCAATAAGGAGATCAACCTCTTAAGCACAAGGGTCGGCCTCTCACCGGTCTGCCATCTGCATACCAGGCTCCCCCAAGGCTCGAGATCTCACATCCATTACCACGCTCAAGGTTTCAAACCTTCCAACACGGTACACTTACAGGTGATGACAATAGGTTTGCCAATTACCTGGCAGTTCTCGGGATGCCGGCCCGGAGGAAAGGTTTTAAACCCCTACCGCCTCCTCGGGATGCGCAGAGCTTTTATCCAGATCTCCAACTGCCGCCTGGCATGGCCGAGGCTAGAGCCACCGCTCTGGTGGATGGATTATCCAGGTTCTCACCTGTCGCCTGGCTATGCCGAGGCTAGAGCCACTGCTCTGGTGGATGGATTATACAGGTTCTCACCTGTCGCCTGGCTATGCCGAGGCTAGAGCCACTGCTCTGGTGGATGGATTATACAGGTTCTCACCTGTCGCCTGGCTATGCCGAGGCTAGAGCCACTGCTCTGGTGGATGGATTATACGGGTTCTCACCTGTCGCCTGGCTATGCCGAGGCTAGAGCCACTGCTCGGGTGGATGGATTATACAGGTTCTCACCTGTCGCCTGGCTATGCCGAGGCT
>LGRX02028051.1:0-32758 GCA_001247695.2 Cymbomonas tetramitiformis
ATTTTGTGTGTGCGTCGGCAAGTACAAGGGCACTATTTCAATCGAGACATGGTTACATTGCATTGAAATTGTGTCGGTATACTTATTTGACCATATGACAATGCTTAATCGCATTGGAGATCGATTTGGCTAAGGGCACTGCAAGGTTTCTACACTACTACACCACTAGGCTAAAATTGTCACTTTTTGCACTTTTGGTACTTATGCTGTACACCCTGCCCCCTTGGACAAAACTCACTAGATATGGCTATCTACCTGAAGATGTGAGGTAGGTATATGCCATATCGTAGTATGCACAACTCTCGTGGGCATCATTCAAACCACATGAATGACCTCGACATACCAGTTTGCCCACCAATATCATCACTTTACCAAGAAGCCCATATGGGATTCTGGTCTGCGGAGTAGGGTTTCGTCGGAAATCTGACATTTCAGGATAGCATGGGGTTATATAATGACCATGTCGGTTTACTCAAGGGCATTTCGATGTCGGGGAGCTCATTTTTCATGACCATTCTGTCATTGGATGACCATAACCCTAGATATAGGACTGCAAAGTTAGGGTTTCGTGTTGTTTTCGCTTATTTTGTGTGTGTGTCGGCAAGTACAAGGGCACTATTTCAATCGAGACATGGTTACATTGCATTGAAATTGTGTCGGTATACTTATTTGACAATATGACAATGCTTAATCGCATCGGAGATCGATTTGGCTAAGGGCACTGCAAGGTTTCTACACTACTACACCACTAGGCTAAAATTGTTAAGGACGCACAAGCGAGCCTTAGATATATATGATATGATAAGATAGCACAGATGTTATTGAACAGTAACAACTTGTGCAGCGTAAGAGCGGGTGATGAGTTCAGACTTCGTCCGAAAATACTGCTGTAGCACAACGCTACCTCATCTATACCGAATGCCTCCCATCTCATAGATGGCACCGTTATTGGGTTGTGAACCCAAGGCATTGGTTGAACGACTAGTATCGGCTGAACGAATAATGCGTTCGCCATATGATACTCGCATGCTTGTTCAGAACATGCTAGAAGCGAAGATGCGTTCTTCTCCGAACCATTCGGTACTTCAAGATAGCATCTTGCTTTGCCATCTCGAGTCCGACCTACTGGCCTCTCGATGACATGTGTCATTCAAGTCTTACCTTGAATAAATGACAGATGATGTGACTTATCATCTCGATGACATGTACAGTCATAGTCGACCGTACTGACGACTGTCTGTCATTATAATATATGACATGGCATGACATGGTATGACATGTCTGACATGTATGACACATGTGTCATCGGTCATAACCCTGACAGATCTCCCCTCTTCAAAGAGTTGTGACCTCACAACGGGCATACCTTTGTATATGTCTTTGATGTCTTTGTCGTTGTCGCGTCTGTTGGTACCAGTCTTCTTACACCGAATTGAGGCGTCCCTCATGGTGTTTTTAGGATATTGGGGGGAACTAAGTCCACTTTAAACCCTCACCTTAGGCATTAGCCTTACAGTTCTTAGGATGTAGCCCCCTTTGAATTGCGTATCGTATTGCAGAGTGACGATTCAAGGTTCAATGAATTGTGTTTCGTGATACAGATTGACGCTGGAACTGCGTATCGTGTTTCAGAGTGACGATTCAAGGTATTCGAGGTTTACGTTACGGATTATTTGCGCTAGCCGTCGACGCCTTTGCGAACGATGATCCCACGATTTAACAATTTATAATCGAACGATTCTCGGCCTTATATATACAACTGATCGATGAAAACCTTTAGGTACATGTTTCCACAGTTATTATATATTAGTGCACCCAACCCTTCCTCCCCTCCTGAAGCTACTTTGGAGGTTCACAGGCGGTCACGGGGAGCCCGATGTTTCCGGCGTTATTTCACCGGGGGCTTGTTTTAATGCAAACGGAGTGGCCCTGCTTAACGGGATTGGACTTATAATCCTTTACCCGGTCTGCTCAACTCCTCAATTTTTTTGTCCAGTACGCACGCTTTGACGAACATCTGTCGATTCAGAGTGGATTCGCCACGTACTAATGTGAAATTTGTTTTAGTTATGTGTGTCAAGCATAACTCAGGATCACAACTCCGTCTACCTCAGTCGATGTCTCCGGTAGCTTCGGATGACTGGCCATAGGATCCGATGACAAACCACGGTCTTGGCAAAGGTAGCATTAGCAGTTTTTCACAGATATTGGTACCCGCATATGTGTATTTGTGTAAGGGTATGATTTATACAAGGCTCACTACACCTCAGCAAGGAAGGATCAATTCCCGCTCCTGTCATATCAATTTGATGCAGGGTAAAAATGTTAGGGATATAACCCTGCAGTTCTCGGGATGCAGCCCTGCAGTTCTTGGGATGCAGCCCTGCAGTTCTTGGGATGCAGCCCTGCAGTTCTTGGGATGCAGCCTTGATATATATACGACCGATCGACGAAAACCCTTGGGTACATGTTTCCACGGCCTGATTATTATTCGGTCGGCAATTATTGGCAAAAGTCATTGGCTATCAGCTTTTGACTCAGAAGCCACAATGTTATAGAAGCTGCGACCTATTGTGACCATATGCGGCAGTTATGCCTTCAGCATACGTAGACAATATGATTATGTGGAACTTATAATCCCACTTAAGTTGCATCATGATAAATATATCCAGGTGTTACCAAGTGTTCAGGATTTGATAAGGGGTTGACGCCCCACAGGCCAAAGGTCATTGTCTCATAAGGCTCGCCTCAAGTGTGCGGCTTTGAGGAGCAGCGTCTTGGCGAGGCACAGGCATGATGCTTCCTTGACCATGATGGAGCTGGAAATGAGAATGCTCAAGATACCCGAAGAAAGGAAGACTTTTTATTGGCCAGAGTTGCTGTCTAGATGCTTAACCTCGATGGGGTTGCATTCGGATACAAACTGTGCAACCATACATGTGACTTATGCATTGGTGTATGACTCTGATGAATTGGAAATAGCTAGAGTGGCGGATCTCACTCACTCGGCTTTGCTGTAATGGAATTCGATGCCTGATGGCACAACTGGCAATTCTTTGCTCAGATGCTTTCCTTAAGACATTGGCAACAACTTGTGTGCCAGCTTCTCTAGATTTTGGGAGAAACCATGGATCAACAATTCATCAATCAAACCACATGTTACCAAGGCTGATTCAACGAATCCTTCAACTCTTGAATTTTGCTGGATGTGACACACCGACAGGACAATCTGTCACTTGTCACCTCCTAAAGTAGGCTGGGTGACCGTCACTAGTAGTCGGGAAACTCCCGTTAGTATTTATGTGTATACTTCTTTTATCTATGGCACTCTTTACCGGTTCTGATATCGAAACCCTTAACTCAGGGTTTATTTCCAGTTATCCGATATATTCCCCCCGAACTATATATCCGACAGGTTTGGCCCCACTTACACTTTATGTAGCCACTGCGACACCGCTGAAATGATTGGCTAAAGCCGGACGCTTGGGATGGAGTGAGGCGCTCCGCGCGTGGGTATGCCGGCGGTCGCGGGTATGGCCTAAATTTTTTTGGGTTGATTTACGGTGAGCTGTGAGCCTTCGAGGACAAATTTCTACATGATTTAACGTTGGGTTGGTTTACGCATCCTGGTTGGTTACCACACCGTTTCGTATTGGCCGCCATCTGCCACACGACTTCTTGGAATTGCTGCTCTCTCACGGCATCCGTATCGACAACCCATCGCATTTCTTGGCCGCCAGTGACTGCCGCATTTTTTCCACGTCTTCTTGCCTCACTCCACCCCTATAGTCTTCTTCATCATGGTCGCTTCTACTAGATCAACGGCTAGCATGGCGAATCGCCGCCGCACATTAAGCACGATTTTTGATTCCGCTGCTGCCAGGCATGCCAACACACCCGCGACTCCGCCAGCGGCACAGCCACCCGCTAATTCGGCGGGGGCTACGTTTTTGGCATCGGTACGCACGTCGCAGCGAGGGCACTTCGACATGAAGGTGGCCAAGCACGTGCAACGAAAATTGTTCGACGGCAAAGAGGGGAGATTTTCCGGTGCGGAGTCCCACGCGGTGGCCATCTTCACGAGGATGGTATCTGCGCTGCAGACAGCATTCGTCACTGAGGACATCGGTTTCGCTCCGCTCTTCACGCTGGACGACGCTACTTTGGCCGTCCGCGTGGAAGCCAACAATTTGTTGTTCTCCACGCTCGAACTGCTAGTGGACCCCTCCTCGCCCGCAGCGGACTGGATGGACTCGTCACACGCCAGCTTCCCGACAGACGGTAAGCGTGTTCTACTCGAGTTCGCCCGTCGGATGATCCCGGTTGGTGACCCCTTCCAGGGGCAGGCAGACATGTTCGCCGTCCGCATCCCTGCGGACATGGACCCTCATGGTCCGATCGAGGACTTCAACGCCGCGCTCAAGACTGCGAGAACAAGGGCGACGCTCATGGACGAGGACGTGAAGTCCCTTTTCATCAAAGCCCTCGACGACACCACCTTCTACCAGCCGGTGGTGTCCCGCTTGCTTCTTCACGACCAACGAGCCGCCCACGACCTCCTCACCATTCAGCAGTGGGTGCGTGAGTGCTACGGCGAGCACGTGCGGGCAGGCACCGCCATCGCGTCCGCGCACCGGTACTCCCACGGCACGCACTTCATGGAGAAGAACATCGATGATTCGGCCACGGCGGGTGAGATCGCGGACTTACGGACGATGGTACTCGACTTGAAGCGACAATTGGCCGGCTTCCTCGTCGCCGACGAGTCCGAGCCGTCCCCGCGGGGTTTCACACCTCGCGCGGACAAGCCGGACCGCCGTGTCAAGACCCGCTTTGCGGCCTCGCCCCTCCCCAAAGGGGGGAATTGGTCTCAATCCGTCTCGAGAAAGGTGGCCTTCCACCGGGACACCGGTGCGACCATCCCGTACTGCCAGAATCAGGTGTGCGCTAAGGGGAAAGCGCGGCATTGGCATCGGGACTGCCCGAACGGGGGCAGGACCGGACTCTCGGCCTACGCCTTCGCCGAGGAGGCCGAGAACTCAGTGCTGGCTGCGAGGTTCCAACACGCCATCGACCACGGCGACCCCGTGGAATTCGAAGCCCTCTGCATGCTTGCGGGCGGGAAGCCGGAGGTCTTCACCGATCTTTCCGCGTGCTCGTTCTGCGAGGAGGACGGTGAGGTCCTCGTGTCCGCCGTCACCGAGCTCTCCGAGATGGCACGCACGGCTGGGGCTTCGCTGTTCAGCATCAACACCTTCACTGCCGACTTGCCGGTGGTGTCGGAGCCGACCGCACCCTCTCCACCCGCGTCGGTTGAGTCCGAGGGAGACTGGACCGGTCCGCCAAACCCATTCTGCCCTCCCGTCACCCGCACGTTTGCCGATTTCATTGAGAGCACGGGGGTTGCATTGGGGGCGCCCGATGAGCCGGCCGCGAGCATGGGTTTGCTCTCCGCGGTTGGGGCGCCGGAGCGCGTGATGGACAACGCGCCCGCGACCTACGCCACGGGCGACGGTGACGACGAGGATGCCTCGGTGGCAGCACCGCGGCCACGGTACGGCTGTGGGAACGCCATCCCGGGCTTTGGGAGGTCTCTTCTCACTTCGTCCTTAATGTGTGCGCTGTTTGTGATTTGTGCCACCGCCGCGCCGCACACCGTTGCCGATGTCGGTGGTGCCGGCGCGCGCACGTGCACGGCTCCACCGGTCGGTGGTGCTGCGTGGACTGCCTCTGTGCCAGGGGCACGACGACAGATGCTCGGAGATATGTTTTTGATTGAACGTGCAAAGGTACACAATTCGGATTTTTATAATATACTGGATCAGGGCCAGATTGAGGTACAAACGATAATTCGGTTCCGAGTTCTGAAGGCTAAACACTTCTCAAGTGCTCTACTTATTCACTCGTCACTCAGGTTGCAGGGTCAACCACTCGAGAGCCGATGTCACACTTCGGCTCAACGTTCAGTTCCCGATCCGATCTCATTTCTAATTCCGATTCGTCATTCTCGATTCAGATGTTATGCCAACAGGCTGACACGATGACTGCCCCACAGTACTGTCATACTACTGTACTGTCATACTGTCATACTGTCATAGCGTCATACTGTCATACTGTCATAACCTTAATATCTGATATTCGATTTCATTGTCTTTTCAACCCCGATGCGAATCTGACCATTCTTCGAGGGTCTGACTGAGTTCCACGATGACACCCCCCACAGTACTGTCATACTACTATAGTGTCATACTGTCATACTGTCATAGTGTCATAGTGTCATACTGTCATACCCCGGACATCTGGTATTCATTCTCATCGTGGTTTCAAGCCCAATCTCACTGTCATCGTGCCAATCCCAGATTACCCCCGATGACACACATACGGACGCATAGACATATCGGCTCACGCTGTGCCTCCGGGCACAACTCTCCCCCCCTTAGGAGTGGTCTACCTCCTGGGATCACTCCGCTAAGGTACCCATCTAAGTTCCAGTTCTTAGGTTCTCTGGTTCCTTGCTGTTTCCAGTTCTTAGGTTCTCTGGTTCCTCTTCGAGCATAGTTCGCCTGCCGCTACCAGGGCACCACTTTCAAGAAGAAGGGTGCCACTTGGAATCTAAAGCGGGTCTTCAGTGTCGCGGAGGCGTAAATGTCGGAAAAGTTGTCGTAGCAGTAGTGCTGGTACGGGGTATACACTCGCAGATTGACCTGCTCCAGTCTGCTGCGGGTGAGGTCCAAGCTGAGCAGTCTCTGGGTGAGCACCGGTTGCCCATCTGCACGCACACGGTGTCGAAGTAGTACAGCGTAGCAGGGGCGAGGGTGGTGCTGAGTTCGTCCATATGCAGGTGGGTTTCATGTACTGCGTACCATACATGCAGTAGGTACACACCAGCGGTGGGGGAAGCTGGCGCATCATAGGGCGAAGCCGTAGCGCGTTAGGGAAGCGACCTCTGGGGTTTTCCATGAACCAATGTTTTGGCTCTAGGTAGTCAATGATCTGCAATGCTCGTCGTACGATTTTGTCAGCCTGGGGAAGGTCAGGGGGTCCACCAGTGGTGCGCGCTTGACTGTACTGCCTGCAGGGGGGACTTGCCCAAATAACATCGAAGAATCCAGGCGGGTATTGCTTGTAGTCCCATTGCAGGATGTCACACACATGAGTGGGTTGCCAGATATGCCCGGAGTCGAGGGTCACCACTGAGGCGGAGGGGAAGCAATTTAGGAATTCCCTCTCTACTGAGCCAGTACCGCTGAAAAGTACGAGAATCCTGGGCGTGCGGGTTGTTTTTGCCTGTATTGCCAGCAGCTCTGTCACCAGTGCCAACGACCCATCTTCCACGCGCTCCTGGCGTTCCCACGGCAGGGGGATATCATCTTCCATCTGTTCGAGCTGGTCCAGTTCATCGCAGGGATTGGTGATGAGGTGGGCCAGTGTCATTCCGGCTTGAGCGGAGTGGCGGCCACGCTGCTCGCGTCGCCGAGTGGCTTCGTCGCGGACTTGCGCTTCCATGTGCAGTCTCGCTTGCTCGAATTCACGAAGTTGTTGAAGTGGACTTCCGCGTTCAAGTTTGTCACGCGTCCTCCATTGGTCGTGAGCTTTGGAGTAGCCAGTCCAGCGAACCTTCCACTCTTCCACCTCCTTTCCTCGAACAGACCGCACTCGACGTGCAAGGATACGCTCAACGTGTGCTTCCTTCTGACCGTCTACTACCACCTCTTCAGGTACTGCTAGGTGATCGCGTGCGGCAAAAGCATCTTGACCGCTGGTGTACGGTTTGAGGCGATGTTGAGCGAACACGTCGTGAATCCGCCAGTGAGGAGGGAGGCGTAGGCGGTAGGCTACTGGAGCTCCTCTGTCGGCCTCGGGCATGGTCATCTGTATATCGCTGAAGAAGCGTTCGGTCACAGGAACTGGTCCATGCCAGCGCTTGGTCAGTTTCCTACAGATGGAGCGATCCATCACCTTCTCCGTAAGGTGTTTCGCCTCTATCCAGACCAGATCTCCAACAGCATACTCCCGCTGCCCGTGTCTGCGATCAAACTGTTCGCGCTGTCGCTGTTGAGCCAGCTCCAACCGCTGTCTGGCGTCCCGCAGCTGCGACGAAAATTTCACAGCCACTTCGTGTGCGGTGCCTACTCCCCCAGTTCGTCGTCCGGCGGTGGACTGCGCGGCCTCCAGGAAAAGATCCAACTGCGACAGCGGCGAGAACCCGAACACCAGTTCAAACGGCGTGAAGCCAGTAGATTCACTCCTGGAGTCATTGATCGCGAACTCCACGTTAGTGGTGAACAGATCCCAGTCCTCCACATTGGCGTCAACAAAGGACCTGAGCATGTCCTCAATAACTCTGTTGCTGTGTTCTGCCTGGCCGTCAGACCGAGGGTTGTACGGCGTGGTACGAGCCACTTTTACACCCATCAGTCTCATGAGTTCCTGCCAGAAAGCATCTTGAAACCGCGGGTCACGATCAGAGACAATCTTCATAGGCGCGCCATGTAAGCGCCACACCGAGTCAAAGTAGATTCTGGCCACCACAGCTGCGGAGCTGTCGCCAAAGTTCATCGGTACAACGTGGACCATCTTCGTCAGCTTGCAGGTGAAGGCCACGAAAGCATCATTGCCCCTCTCCGATACCGGCAGGCCGGTGACGAAGTCCACCGCGACATCCTGCCATGGCCTGTTCGGGATGCTGTGAGGGTTTAGCAACCCATCCGGGTAAGTTCCCCGCGGTCTCACTGATTGGCACACTGCGCAGGATGTAACCCAGGTGCCCACATCTTCCGCGGCACCACGCCAATAGAAGCGTCGCAGCACCCTCTCCAGAGTCTTGTCTCGCCCAGTATGGCCTGAGGACAATGACTCATGAGCATGGCGAATCACTACTTCTCGAAGTGGAGAGTCCTCCCCCAGCACCAGCTGATATCTCCCTGCTGCGGTCCTCCAAACCACTTCACCCACCAGCCTGAAGTCCTGTAGGCATTGGTGTGGCGCCGCCTTCACCTTCTCTCGCAGCGAACGAAGTGTCCCCTCTCGGGTGTACTCCGCTTTCAACGCACGCAGGAACTTTGAGTCCGACTGCTGGGAGGTTGCGTCTCTGAAGGCTGCTGCCTCACCTGTCCTTATCACAGCGGGGGCCGTTCGCGGGTGCCTCACGCGTGCCGGCTGTGGTTTGGCGGAAGGGGCGTGTACTATCAGAACAGGCCAACGAAGGTCGAAGGCCTTCCCATCTGGGTTCTCGAAGAACTGATTGGGCTCGCCCTTATCATCGTGAGTAGGGATGACCTCCACGATCTGCATATTGGCCTTTCTGAAAAGTTTGCGCCACGCGGGGAGCTTGGACTGGTGATCTGGTAGAACGAAGACTGCTGAGGTGTTTTCTGGGTCTGCCTTCCATTCTGCGATATACTTGTTCAAAATCGCCTCCACCGTAATGTGCTTGGAGTTATATGGAGGGTTACACCAAACCCGAAGGCCCCTCCATTTCTCTGAAAGGCAGTCTGTCCAGAACCTATCCGCCTGTCTGTTGCGGCCGCCAAAGTCACAACAGGCGTCCACATCGAAGGGTCCAAACTTCTCGGCGTACTTCGAGGAGTACTCTGCTCGGACACGCCAATTCTGTGAGTCTTCGGGGGGAGTCTGCCGTTTCTGCGGGTGAAGGGCCGGGGATGGAGCTGACTGCTGGGGCGCCTGCTGCGGGGGTGGTGAACTCTGCACCTTCTCAGTGGGCGCCTCCGATGCGTCAGCTCGTGATGGCGTTCGCGTCTTCGGTGACGCCAACTGTGGAGGCGCTGGGGTCGTAGAGGCTCTTCCAGCACGTGACATGCTCCTCGTTATCCTTATCTGAGGTGGAGCTCTGTCAGGGGTTTGGTGTGGAGCTTCTGTCGGCTTCGCGCTATCAGCTTCAGGCCAGTCAGGCATGTCGAAGTCGAGGTGATCCTCCTTCATTCCCTTATAGAGCTTCGGATTAACGAGAGCGATGGTCTCCCCCATGTCCATGGCCTGTTCCGCCACGGAGAGGGTCTCCACTGCTGAGAGCCAACAGTCAACCGTCTGAGCCCAGTGGGGATGAGCTGCGGGTGGTGAGCTGGAGAAGCATTCAGACTCCAGCGTTGCCAGAGGGTCTTTCGGCAGGTCTGAGGTGGGGTCGATCACTCCTGCCTCCTTCAACCCCTCGCGAACGTCCTTGTCTTTGAAGTCGGGTCTTCTGGACAGGGCGTCTGGTACCAGCAGCAGCGCTCCCTTGATATACTCCATTCTCGGGACTCCCACCTCTACCAGATCCATGTACCAGCGCGCCTGTCTGCGGCTAAGCTCTCTGCCAGGTTCCATCAGCCATTCAAGGGGGCGGTGATCACCCTGGATGCGGAAGTTGGTGAAGATGAGGTAATGCCGCCAGGTGACGGTGGTACAGTGGTGTAGAGCACCTAGCTCACGCTCGCCGGTGTGGTAATTCTGCTCGGCGGCTGAGAACTGGCGGCTCTCGTATGCTATCACGCGCAGCCCAAGACCATCTCCATTGTCTTGCATAAGTACTCCCCCAAGAGCGATGCCGCTAGCATCCGTCTGCACCACGAAAGGCGCTGTGCCGTCTGCGGCACCCTTAATGTTGGGCAAGGCGAGCACTGGCGCTGATGTGAGGGCCTTCTTCAGCTCCTCGAAGGCCCACTGCTGCATGGGACCCCACTCCCAGGGTACGTCCGACTTGGTCAACCGGGTGAGGGGCTGAGCGATCTCGGAGAAGCAGTGGATGAACCTGCGGTAATACCCCGCTAGGCCCAAGAACTGCCTGACGTGGGTAACCGTCTCCAGCTCGGGCCAGTCCCTCACTGCAGCCACCTTGTCGTGTTGGGGTCTGCAGCCATCTGCGGAGATACAGTGGCCAAGGAACCGTAAGGATTTCTTCAACAGTTGGCACTTGGACCTCTTGAGGAAGACGCCCTTCTCCCTGCATGTCAGGAGCAGTTGTTTGACGTGCTCGTAGTGCTCTGCAGCGGTGTTGCTGAAGACGACCACATCATCGATGAAGATCCGGACAAATGGGAGATGGCCCAAGGCCCGCTGCATCCGTCGCTGGTACTGAGACGGTGAATTCTGCAGCCCCTGCGGCATGACCAACCACTCATATGACCCCATCTGGGTGGTGAAGGCGGTCTTCTCGACATCTCCTGGTGCCATCGGTACTTGCCAGAAGCCATCCACCGCGTCGAACGAAGAGAAGAACTTCGCACCCTGCATCTCGTCGAACATCATCTGGATGTCTGGGAGAGGATACTTGTCCTTAACTGTCTGGCGGTTGAGGAGCCGGTAATCGATCACCAGTCGCAGCTCCTTGGGGTTCCCGGGTTTAGGGACCATCAAACAGGGAGCTGCATAAGGACTAGAAGAGGGTCGGATGTAGCCCTTGGACATCAGAGTCTCCACGCGTTCTCGAAGTTGGCGGAGTTCCTCTGCGGACTTCTTGTAGATGCGCTGGCAGGGAGGTCCCTTCTTGCTCAGCTCAGGGTCCAGGTTAATGTTGGCTTCATCTTGGGGGTCATGTCTGAGTCCATCGATGTTCGGTAGAGCAGTCGTCATCTCCTTCTTGTACTCCTCACCCCAGAAGTCCTGAAACTTGAGGGTCCACTCAGGGCTCACTTCTGCATCTTCAGTATCCGCAGCGGGTTCGGCGTTCTCAGAGTCGATAGCCGTGGCTGCAAAGGCAGAAGCAGTATCGTCGGGGGACTTCTCGGCCACCATGAGCCAGGCGGGCTGTATCTCCGGGTCGTCATTGCCGCGTAGCTTCTGCGTCTCCGCATACACCAGGTACTTCTTCAGCTGGGCAGGGGTCAGGAACACCTCATCCACCAATCCCGCGCAGGCCGTGCCCTTCGGAGACCTGTCCCCAGATGCTTTCCCAGGAGAACAGCCTGTGATGGTGACGCGGTCCCCAATCTTGCCACTGCGGGACTTCCTGAGGAAGGAGACGGAGCCATTCCCTTCATAGCCCAGAGTGACAGGAGAGTGACTGCGCAGCCACCTTCCGCCGAGGATAACATCCACCTGTATGCCCAGTGGCAGGATCCGGAGGGCAAGGGCGTTCTCCGTATAGGTGCCCGTGGTGGTGTGCGTGTTAAACTTGGCGTACGCGGTGGCGCCAGTGATCTTCACAGATCCATCCGCCAGGGTGACTCGCATCTCGGAACCGGCTCGTGTTGTGAGGCCACATCGCTTAGCGCTCTGCTCCGAGATGAAGTTGTCAGAGGCCCCCGAGTCAATCAACACCTTGACCGTGTGCCCTCTGAGGGTTGCGTAGAATACCAGTAGTAGCGGTCCTTCTTCGTCATGTGCCGCTGCGAGGGTACCCTCGATGTCGGTCTTCCACTGAACTCCCCCATCTGTGCGTATGCTTTTGCACTTGAGGTTGGGGAGGAGGTTGTCCGAGGCCTCGCGGCATTCTTCCAGCGTTTGCCTACACGCGGCGTAGAACTCCTCATCCAGCAAATCAACATCTTCAGGCGGATGACTGACGAGGTTGTCTGCACTCGCCGTCAGCAGGGTGCCCGCTGAGGTGCATTCGCTCGAGGTGGGGCTGACATGAGTGGTGTCGCTGGTGGTAGGGCTCACATGGGTGGTGTCACTGGTAGTAGGGCTCACATGTGTAGTGCCACTGGTGGTAGGGCTAACATGGGTAGTGCCGCTTACTGTGAGGCTCACGTGGGTAGCGACACTATCGGTGAGACTGCCATGGGTGAGAGGATCTTCGTCATGCTGAGGGCTGCCAGCAGGGGAGTTGTGGGCGAGCTGGTGGGAGCTCTGGTGGTCAGTTCTCGTCTGGGGGGTCCCAGCTGCTGCCATCTGCTGGGTGAAGCAGAGCGAGTTGACCGAGGACTCCTCTTCCATCACCTCAGGATCTTCAGCGATGGGGTGGCTGTCGAGACAGGGTGGCGCTTCATCCGCTTCATGCGTTTTGACGGTGGTCATCTGCTGGGTGAAGCAAAGCGAACTGGGTGCGGAGGTCTCCTCCGCCTCTGAGCAGTAAGATGAACCTTCGGGGTTTCCTCCCGGAGTGGCTGGCGCGTTATCATGGTGCGAAGATGTGGTCTCTGCTGTGGGCTCGGTCAGTGAGGATGATGGAGGGGATGCTCCCAAGGGGCTGGGACCCAGCTTCCTCATCTTGTACTGGTGTACTGCGTGCAGACTGCACCAGGCACCAGGTAAACCCACATCTCCCACTGTCCCAGGTATCGTGCCCACTTCAGTGTCCAGGGTGCAGAGGGACGTCGAAGACCTCGCTGCTGCTCTTCGTGCGCCCTCCTTTTCCCACAGCCTGCTACCTGGGGAAGAGTCTGGACTCGAAGTGGCGATTGCCTTTTGCTGCTCGGCAGGCGACAGCTCTCTCCAAGCCACGTAGAGGTCGTGGGAGCTGGTGTTAGAGGATTCGGGGACTTGCTGGCGACCGTCGTGTGAAAGGAGGTGCCACAATGCTATGCGCTGATGGCCTTCCTTGCGATCTTGAGGTTCGCGGGCAATGCGTATCCTCTCTGCCAGCTGGTTGGCGCGGTTCACGCGTTCCTTTGGCGATCGACTCCCAGAGTGTACGCGGCTGCGGACGCGCTCCGACATTTTATCCACCAGGTCCTTGGCAGCCTCTGGGGACTTGCGCAGAGCTCTGCGGACCTTCTGCATGGCGACTTCGAGGGGGAGGGAGTACAGATCTCTCTTCCAGTGCCACGCAGTTAGCCTTTTCCGTGGGTCTGCGAGGTTGGACTGATAGATGGGCAGCGGTAGGACGACACGCGGTCGGGGGCGAAGGTCGCGGGGCTCTCCGCGGTTGTTGCCCATAATGGGGGGTCTGTGCCGGGGAACTCGCCGTCCCCTCCGACCCTCGATCCTCGCTTGTGTATAAGCGGGCGGGGCCGTCATCAAGAGGTAGCGACGGCTCATCGAAGGGGGTGCTTCCTGCGAGAGGGTGGCTGGACAAGTCATCCCTCGGCGGCGATGGGGCACCAGCTGAGCGGTAGGTGCGTCGCAAGCGGGTCCCAGAGGTGAAGGCCACACTCTTGGGGTGGGGACGTTGGCCCCAAGGGTCTCTGCGTCCTCGGGCGCGACGGGGTTCCACTGGTTCTGACCGCTTCTCCAGGGCGGAGAGGGTCTGATCATCAGGGCGAGACCTCACTTCCCCGAAGGGCAGGGTCTGGGGCTGGCCGCCGGCCAGTCATTCATCGCTCTCCACCAGGGGAAGGCCGTCACCCTCCACAAGCTCGATGCCCGCAAGGGCCGCCAGGGTCTGATAGCTCTGCTCGTCCTCACAGGTAGCGAGAGCCAGGACCTCCTCGGAGAACTCTTCTGGGACGCCATCCACCGAGGAGATGTCCTCCTGCTGCTCGATGGCCCAAACGACGGCGGCTACATACCCAGGGGAGTTCGCCAGTCGAGCGGGTGCATTGGCCCTCCACTCCTTGAGCTTAGCCTCGTCCGTACAGTTACGGACGATGTGCTCCGCAGAGCCACAGGCGAAGCACCGGCGGACTTTCGGAGCATCAGGGCGGGAGAGGCCAGGTGGTGGTGGCAAAGGAGTCACTGCCGCGGCGACGGTGGTGGCAGGCCCGTTCTCCAGCATGGCAAGAGCTGGGCGGTTCGAAGAGGGGGTACGCCTGTAGAAGGGGGTGCGAGGTGGTGGGTTAGCGAAGGAAACGGCACGGGGAGGACGGTCTTGAGAGCGTCTCTGAGCCGCCTCCGTGTCAATGTCGCTCTCCACCTCCTCGGCAACTTCCCGAATCTTCAACAAGGCGTTGTGGGTGCCTGGGATGTCGTCAGCGACGGCCTTCCTCTCCCACTCTTCTGGTTTGGAGACATCCAAGTGGATGGCTCTCAGGCGCCGCATCACCTTGGGTGCATATTTCAGCCCCCGGCGGTACGTGGAGAGCATCGACAAGTTGGTCATCTCCACGCAATTTGGGACTCTGCCGGCCAAGAAGTTGACGGAGGCCATGCGGGTCTCCAGTCGCGAGAAATACTCCGCCGCGGTCTCGCTCACCGCCTGCTTCAGGGCAATGGCCTCGCCGTGTGCGTTCTCCAGGTAGGCCTGCGTCAGAGAGCACACCGCCAGATCGCTGAAGAACACATCCAGGTCCCCGTAGCGTTGGTGCCAAGCTTGCTCGGACCCAAAGGTCCCCGCCGCGCGCTCCAAGAACTTCCTCTGCTGGTCTTGAAGAGTGTACTCCTTGAAGCTCCAAAGAAGGCTTGACACACTCGCCTGGTACTCTGATACCGATGGCGTACAACTGGGAGTGGTCAGTGCTTCGATCACGATGGCCTCCTGGAATACCTTCCGCACCATGTGGGAGTAGTGCTCCAACTGCGTCAGGAGGCCCTCCTTGTCGGCCGATTTTGTGTCGGACGCGGAGCGGGGGAACCTGGTGACGCTCTTGACCAGCTTTAGCACCATCTCTTTGGTCTTGTGCTCCAGGCGGACCTCGTCTGGAGATGCTCGCAGGTTAGTGCCCTGCGGCAGACGGACGATGCCTGGAACAAAGGGGGTGGCGCTGGGAGAGAGCACGGGGTTTGCAGCGGCGGCAGAGTGAACGGGGTTCACGGTAGCGGCAGGGTGAACGGGGTTTGCGGCGGCGGAATGGGGAAAACGGGCAGGGGGTGGTGGTCCCGGGGCATGCGCGGGCGGAGGCGCAGGCGCGGGATTTGTGGGGACTGCGGTCGGAGTGGGCGGTAATGCAGGGGCTGACGGTGGTGCGGGGAGTGGAAGAGGTGTATGGAAGGGCAGGGGTGTGGATGGTTGTGCGGCCACCACGCTCATGCTCCGGTACCAATCGGAGTTGCTGACCTCCGACCACGCGGCGAGCCCGTCCTGATCGAAGTTCTGCATCTCCGACTCCCGCGCAGTAGCAGGGATCCACTCCCATACTGGCTGCCCCATGCTGGTAGACCGTACATTGGCCGCGGCTGGGTCCCCCATTGCCATATCCATGACCTCGCGGTCGACCATAAGGACCCAGGTCTCCACACGAGGGTTGGTAAGGGGTAGGGGTGCATGGTGTAGCCGGCCCCCCATGCGCGCATATGCAGTCAGCGGCGCTCCCAGCAGGTGCATGATCCTGAACAAGATGGCGTCGCCCTGCACCCCAGCCCGGCGGCGTTCGTCCCATGGTAGGGAGACGGTTGCCGCGCCTCGCACCCCAGCTGACTGATGCACCCACAATGACCCACCATCGTGGGTGACGAAGAGGGCTCTGACCTCTGGGTACTGAGGGTAGGAGGGCTCTGGTGCGGGATCGTCAGGGGGATCCTGAGGTGGATCACTAGGGGGGCCTGGTGGCGAGTCGCTTGGACTGGAGTCTCTGGGCTCTGAGTCGGGATTGCCACCGCCGTGCACCACCGTCTCCATCGACTGCCGCCGGCGGGCCACCATCATGTTATGGGGATTTGGCCGGCCCTGAGTGGGAGGTTCGGCGGGAGCGGTCTCAGCGGCGGTCTGAGGCACAGGAGGGGTTACGCTGGCGGCAGCGTCTGCCTCGTGTAGATGGTCCGCCGTCAGGCCCTGTGCGCTGCCCTGAGGGTCGCCTGGTGGGGAGACTCCTGCCGATGTCGTCGCACCAGGCAGCGCGAGTCCTCTCGAGAGCACCGCGGAGATGTCCAGGGCCTGTACTGCCGCTAGGACTTCTCTGCGAATGTGTTCACTTCGGCTGCTCGCGTCCGAGTCAGAGCCGGATCTGTGGGCGGCCCTCCGCCTGCGCTCAGCTCGTGCCTGCGTGCTTCGGCTGCCTCTGGTCCCCGTGCTGGTGCGGCTGATGTCCGTGCCAGAGTCGGGGTCAGAGTGATCAGGTGCGTGGCTTGGACCCGGGAGATGCTTGCCATGTGTCGCAGGGCCCGAAGATGCCCTTCGGGAACGCCGACGCCGGCGAGTCTCTGAGGTTGTCGCCACCGCGGGAAGGTGACGCACCAAGAGCTGGGTACCGCCCAAGACGTTCTGCTGAACCCCGCTGTCAAGGGGTACCTGCAGAGGGTCCGGCAGGGCCGCGGCGCCGATGCTGATGAAGTGCTGCAGCGATGAGGGATCCGCGCCTGAGTCATGAAGCGCGGAGGTGGCTGGTGCCAGCTGATGGGCTGCTGTGGTCGATGTTGCGGCAGTTGTGGCGGCTGCGGTTGCTGTTGCTGCTGCTGCTGCTGCTGCTGCTGCTGCTGTAGCTGCTGCTGCTGTAACTGCTGCTGCTGTAACTGCTGCTGCATCGGTTCCAGTGGCTGCTGTTGAAGCCACTGCTGTTGCTGCTGCTGGTACGCGAGCCACTGCTGCTGCTGCTGTAGCTGTTGTTGGAACGGTGTGGGATATGCGCCCACGGGGTGATGGGTTCCCAGTGTGAACGGCACTGGTGATACTCCCCCAGCGAGGGGCGCTGATTGGGGTAATACCCAATTGACGCCGTTCCATACAGCCTGTGCGGGGGTGCCATCCGGCATAGTATAAGGGCGGGGCACCGCTGTGTAGGGCATGGTGGTGCCTGGGTGTGGAATGGGGTGAGCGGAAGCATATGTGGTGGGCGATGGGAAGGTTATGGGAGAGAACAGAGTGTGGTGTAGCTGCTCTGTGCTGACACTCATGCTGGGAAATGCCTCTGATGTCTGCTGTGACATCCTGATTGCTGAGCTGGTTGAGATCAAGGACTGGGTGTGGCAATAGCCACAGGTGAGCAAAGTGTGGAGTGCTCGCCTTTTGTTATTTAGTTAGTCTCGTCCTCTTCGATGTCGCTCGCTGGAGGCGAAGGGGCGGGACTTCCAGGTGGAGATCGGGGGTACCCAGTCAGCGCCAAGGAGGACCCAAGGGGGGGCGTCGATCACTTGTATTGCCTGGAGATGCCACACGTGGTCGTAGTGTACTGGTGGGATAGCCAGCGTGACTATATCCAGGCGCTCAGTTCTCCTCCTCGTCGTCAGAGGATGAGGGGGAAGGAGGACCGCTCCAAGGACCGCTCTGCCAGAAGGCGCCTGCTGGTGGGTAGGTGGGGTCTGGAGGGAATACCCACTTGATGGGTCCTTGCTTCCACCACGCTCTTCTGTATTCTTCTGGCGAAGGGGGTACTGCCATACACCGGCGAACTCAAAAATTCGCCAGGGCTCCGCGACACAGATTTCAAGTGCCTATGTATGCAGGCAGGGGTCAAGGAACTGCAACCAGAAAGCTCAGCAAGGTCCCAGAAAGCTCAGCAAGGTCCCAGAAGGTAGCCGGACTTCGTACACTCCCAAAATATTCCAGCCAGAGGGTACCAGAGGTGTCCAGAAACTGTCCAGAAACTGTCCAGAAGCCACTAAAAGCGCTACTTTGAGGGGTTTTCCCAGCTGCTGGTGGCCGTGAGGGCGGTATTGGGGGGTTCTAGGGTGTCCTATGGGGTCTGGGGAAGGAGTTTTTGGTGGTGGGGGCTACTGTGGAAGGTTTGGGGGTAGGCTGAAAAGGGGCTAAAACGGCTATTTTGGGCTGTTTTTGGCTGTTTTTCGCCTTTTTAAGGCTCTAGAAAGTGGGCTATGAGGTTTTCCTGGCTACTATAAACCGGGGAAACCCTTTAGGGTGCTCCCTGACGGTTGTTTGTAGCCTGGGGCAGACTTGGAAGTTAAGATCGGAAAACGAATGCTGACTTTTTTGAGCCTGGTTGGGCCCCCAGTGTTAAGGGGCGAAAATATGAAGTTTTGGAGATGTTTTCCAAAGTATACGGCCGTTGTATACGAAAAAAAACGTACTTACGGAGGCTAAAATTGCGCCCAGATAGCCGGAAGTGCAGCTCTCCCCCTGTATTACAACGGAAGTTACAAAAGGCCCGTGGGCGAGTTGCGCAGAGGCGAAATCGCAGCACGCTGATACCAAATGTGCCAGGGGCACGACGACAGATGCTCGGAGATATGTTTTTGATTGAACGTGCAAAGGTACACAATTCGGATTTTTATAATATACTGGATCAGGGCCAGATTGAGGTACAAACGATAATTCGGTTCCGAGTTCTGAAGGCTAAACACTTCTCAAGTGCTCTACTTATTCACTCGTCACTCAGGTTGCAGGGTCAACCACTCGAGAGCCGATGTCACACTTCGGCTCAACGTTCAGTTCCCGATCCGATCTCATTTCTAATTCCGATTCGTCATTCTCGATTCAGATGTTATGCCAACAGGCTGACACGATGACTGCCCCACAGTACTGTCATACTACTGTACTGTCATACTGTCATACTGCGCGTCATACTGTCATACTGTCATAACCTTAATATCTGATATTCGATTTCATTGTCTTTTCAACCCCGATGCGAATCTGACCATTCTTCTAGGGTCTGACTGAGTTCCACGATGACACCCCCCACAGTACTGTCATACTACTATAGTGTCATACTGTCATACTGTCATAGTGTCATAGTGTCATACTGTCATACCCCGGACATCTGGTATTCATTCTCATCGTGGTTTCAAGCCCAATCTCACTGTCATCGTGCCAATCCCAGATTACCCCCGATGACACACATACGGACGCATAGACATATCGGCTCACGCTGTGCCTCCGGGCACAGCCTCGGCGATCCCGGCTACAGGAACTTCACCAACTGAGAGGGTTCGTAACGATCTTGGCGACACGATGGGTGGTGCGAGCACGGCTGCTATTCCGCCGCATCGGCAGACGCGGTATCGGGAGCTGCGACAGGGATTTCACACTCTCCGCAACGTCCCACGGCCACCATGGCTGTACCAGGCACACATTCCTGATAACTTATACATCTTTATTTCTTTATTTTTCCTTTCTTTTCTTTTTTCTTCTTTCTTTTCTTTTTATCTTTTATGCTGTTTTTGGTGTATCACATAGGCTTCTAGCCTTATATTCTACTGTTTTATTTCATGACATATACTGGCTATTCAGCCTAGCAATACTATCACTTTTCGATACAATGTATGGTCTCAAACCTATAACATCTATATCCTTATATCAGTCTTGGCTTGCAGCCTAACACTAACATGTACAACTTGTCCTTAATTCATTCTCTTGATCAACACTAACTGAGGTCCACTTTTCCAAGCTTCCCTTTCAACATGTTGCTCTCTAACAATCACTAGCAGGATTCCTGTATTGACATCTGCCATCGACCAATCATGTGCACATATATGCCTGATTCTGGTACTCCTCCACCAATCATCAGGCAGATCACGATATTGCCATTGCAGATCTTTCTGGAATCCACCAGATCCTCAATATAATTATTGTCATTGCAGATCTTCTCCTGAAATCTGCCTTGCCATCAATTATTTCTTCATACAGCTGTGACCGGCATGCAACAAGGCCCTTGCAGCATGCAACCACCCGTCACCAGCATGCAACCTGGCATATGTAGCATGCAACCTGGTCTGTGTTGCATGCAACCTGGCCTCTGTGGCATGCAACCAGACATCTGTAGCATGCAACCTGGCCTTTGTAGCATGCAACCTGGCCTCTGTCACATGCAACCTGGCCCCTGTGGCATGCAACCCGACATCTGTCGCATGCAACCTGGCCTCTGTCGCATGCAACCTGGCCTCTGTGGCATGCAACCCGACATCTGTCGCATGCAACCTGGCCTCTGTGGCATGCAACCTGGCCTCTGTAGCATGCAACCTGACATCGGTAGCATGCAACCTGGCCTCTGTCGCATGCAACCTGGCCTCTGTGGCATGCAACCCGACATCTGTCGCATGCAACCTGGCCTCTGTGGCATGCAACCTGGCCTCTGTAGCATGCAACCTGACATCTGTAGCATGCAACCTGGCCTCCGTGACATGCAACCGGGCCTCTGTAGCATGCAACCCGACATCTGTAGCATGCAACCTGGCCTCCGTGGCATGCAACCTGGCCTCTGTAGCATGCAACCTGACATCTGTAGCATGCAACCTGGCCTCCGTGACATGCAACCGGGCCTCTGTAGCATGCAACCTGACATCTGTAGCATGCAACCTGGCCTCCGTGGCATGCAACCGGGCATCTGTAGCATGCAACCAGGCATCTGTGGCATGCAACCAGGCATACGCAGCATGCAACCAGGCATCTGTATCATGCAACCACTCGTCGGCAGCATGCAACCAGATCTCTGTAGCATGCAACCCCGCTGCTCGTACCTCCCGGTACAACTCCTCCCCCCTCAAGAGCGGCCTATCTCCCGATGCCGCTCCCGGTGTCTTCAGGTATCAAGCTCCCCGAATTGAAGATGGTGGAAGAGATGACGCAGTAACGGAGCTGGTACGGGGTACACGGCGTGAGCATCTCGCGCCCCTGGTTGCTGTGAAGACGATGGTCCAAGCTGAGCAGTCTCAGGGTGCCCTCCGGTGGCCCATTTACATGCGCAAGGTGTCCGCGAGGTACACTCCAGCAATGGCGTTGGTGGAGGTGAGCTAGTCCAGATACATGTCGGCTTACGATATCGCTCTCCATACTTACAGTAGGTGCAAAAAAGAGGCTGTGGCAGTTTACGAACCACTGACCGCAACCGCAGTGCATTCGGGTATCTTCCCTCAGGGTTTTCAAGAAACCAGTGCTTGGGCTTCAAGTACTCGATAGCATCCAGGGTGCATTTCACACTCTTGTCTGCTCCTTCCAGATCAGGAGGGCCTCCCGTAGTGCGCGCCTGACTGTACTGGGTGCATGGAGGGCTGGCCCAGATGACATCAAAGAATCCCGGTGGATACTGAGTGGGGTCCCAGTCCTCCATTGATGCGAGATGGTTAGGTTGCCAGCGTGGGTCGTTGTCGAGCGTAACCACCGAGGCAGACGGGAAGCACTTGGCAAACTCCCTTTCCACCGATCCAGTTCCGCTGAACAACACCAAGATTCTCACTGGCCGGGTCTTCCGCTCTTCAAGGTCGGTGATCACCACTAGCTCTCCATTCTCCAAGGTTTCCACCCGCTCCCACGGCAGACAGAAGTCTTCCGGTGGAGAATCCACTTCCGGAACGTCACATGGGTGTTCCATTAGCTGGGATAAGGTGACGCCAAGGTGAACGGGCTGTCGCTGTTGACGTTGCCGTCGGTCATGCTCAGTGGACTTCAGCATGTCCGCCTGCATGCCTAATCGTCGTGCCTCGAACTCCTTGAGCTGCTGATTTTCCCCGCCTCTGTCCATCTTGTCTCTGGAGCGCCACTGGTCGTGAGCTGCCGAGTAGCCCGTCCAGCGTACCTTCCATTCCTCCACAGATTTACCCTTGACCATGCGTACA
Source organism: Cymbomonas tetramitiformis (assembly GCA_001247695.2). NCBI lineage: Eukaryota > Viridiplantae > Chlorophyta > Pyramimonadophyceae > Pyramimonadales > Pyramimonadaceae > Cymbomonas > Cymbomonas tetramitiformis. Next base: position 22,198 of record LGRX02028051.1, read on the forward strand.
CGATATGCCAGGATTTTGTCCACGTGAGCTTCCGCTTGCCCATCTACCATTACCGGGTCAGGTACGGGAAGTTGTGCTCGAGATGCAAACTCATCCTTGCCGGAGATGTACGGCTTCAGGCGGTGCTGCGCAAACACGTCGTGAATGCGCCAGTGCGGCGGTAGGGCCAACCGATATGCCACCGGGGCCCCGCGGTCCGCCTCCGCCAGCTCCGCCTGCAAATCGCTGTAGAAGCACTCCACCACGGTCACAGGTCCATGCCAGCGCTTACCGAGCTTTCGGCACAGCGCACGGTCCATCACCTTTTCCGTCAGATGACGAGCTTCGATCCACACCAGATCCCCCACTGCGTACTTATGCTGCTTGTGGCGCCGGTCGAACTGCTCCCGCTGGCGCTGCTGAGCCAACTCAAGGCGGCCACGCGCGTCTCGCAACTGCGACGAAAACTTCGCAGCCATCTCATGGGCGGTACCCACCCCCCCTTTCCGTCGCGCAGAGCCAGGGAGAGTTGCAGCTTCCAGGAAAAGGTCTAATTGAGACATCGGGGACACCCCGTAGCATAGCTCAAAGGGCGTGAACCCGGTGACATCACTGCGCGAGTCGTTGACAGCGAACTCCACGTTCGTCATGTAGAGGTCCCAGTCATCAGGATTGGCACCCACGAACGAGCGCAACATGTCCTCCACCACCCGGTTGGTGTGCTCCGCCTGTCCGTCCGAGCGAGGGTTGTACGGAGTGGTAGAAGCCACCCGTACCCCCATAAGCCTCATTAGCTCACGCCAGAACGAGTCCTGGAATCTGGGGTCACGGTCGCATACAATCTTCATGGGGGCCCCATGCTGCCTCCAGACAACGTCGAAGTAGATGCGGGCCACCGTTTGCGCAGAGCTGTCCCCAAAGTTCATGGGCATAAGGTGCACCATTTTGCTCAGCTTGCACGTGAAGGTGACAAAGGCGTCGTTTCCTTGGGCGGTGAGCGGCAGCCCTGTAACGAAGTCCACGCTCACATCCTGCCAATTGCGTTGGGGAATAGCGTGCGGATTCAATAATCCATCGGGGTAGGATGCCCGGGGACGAACCGCCTGACATGTAGGGCATGAGGCCACCCATCCCGCCACATCCTCGGAGGCATTCTTCCACCAGAACCTGCGGAGAACTCTCTCCAGTGTCTTCTCCCGGCCAGTGTGGCCTGCAGCGGTGGAGTCGTGGGCATCCTTGAAGACTACTTCTCGCAAAGGGGAGTCCTCGCCGAGAACCAACTGGTACCGTCCTGCGGCTACACGCCATAGCACGTCCCCAACGATACGGAAATCCCTCGTGGCATGGTGCGGGGCCGCAAGGATCTCATCCCGCAGCTGCCGAAGAGGGCCGGCACGTGCATACTCATCGTGCAGGGACTCCAGGAATGTGACGTCTGTGGGGAGGCTCGTAGCATCGCGGGTCTCAGCAGCCTTACCCCGTCGCACTATAGGAGGCGCCACTCGGGGATGCCGTACTCTCGGCAACAGCTGTCGGGTAGGGGGAGCATGTACCACTAGCACGGGCCACGGAAGGTCGTGAAGTACACCGTCAGGAGTCTCGAACAGCTGTGTGGGTACTCCTCGTTCGTCATGGGTAGGTATCACTTCTACCAGCCTCATACCAGCCATTCTGAAGAGCCGCCTCCATTGAGGCATGCGGGCCTGGATGTCCGGTAGAAGGAACACTGCCGAGGTATGTGCGGGGTCTTGCCGCCATTCGTCCACATACTTACGCAACACCGCCTCGATGGAGATATGACTGCTGGAGTATGGGGGGTTGCACCAGACGTGCTTTCCCCGCCACTGTTGTTGCAGACAATCAGTCCAGTAGGCGTCCACTTGGCGGTTCCGTCCACCCAGGTCACAACACGCGTCGACGTCGAAGCTGCCGAACTGTCGTTGGAGGCGCTCAAAGACCTCCTTGCGCACCTTCCAGTCTTGCCGATCGGCTGGGGGCTTGGCGGTTCGACTAGACGGCCGAGCTGGCTGCTTAGGCCTTCGAGAATCCGTAGCAGGCCGTGTCGAGGTTTTCGGCGTGACGGAAGGAGTCGTCGTAGCAATGGGTTGTCGCAGCCGAGCACTACGACGCAATACCGGGGTGGTTCCCGGGGTGCTCGTTTCCTGCCGGTGCTTTCCAGATTCGGACATATCAGCGAAGTAGTCGGTGGGAGCTCGCAGCATTAGTTGTGCTTCAGGTTGCATGTTGCATGTTGCATGCTCAGCTGGGCGTGTTGCATGCTCAGCTGGGCAGGTTGCATGCGAAGCTGAGCTGGCTGCATGCGAAGCTGAGCTGGTTGCATGCGAAGCTGAGCTGGTTGCATGCTCAGCAAGGCATGCTGCATGCTCAGGCGAGCTGATTGCGTGCTCAGACGAGCGTGTTGCATGCTCAGCTGAGCAGGTTGCATGCGAAGCTGAGCTGGTTGCATGCGGAGCTGAGCTGGTTGCATGCGAAGCTGAGCTGGTTGCATGCTCAGCAAGGCATGCTGCATGCTCAGCAAGGCGTGCTGCATGCTCAGGCGAGCTGGTTGCATGCCCAGGCAAGCGTGTTGCATGCTCAGCTGGGCAGGTTGCATGCAGAGCTGAGCTGGTTGCATGCTCAGCAAGGCATGCTGCATGCTCAGGCGAGCTGGTTGCATGCTCAGGCAAGCGTGTTGCATGCTCAGCTGGGCAGGTTGCATGCGAAGCTGAGCTGGTTGCATGCGAAGCTGAGCTGGTTGCATGCGAAGCTGAGCTGGTTGCATGCTCAGGCAAGCTGTTGCATGCTGCTGGGCAGGTTGCATGCGAAGCTGAGCTGGTTGCATGCTCAGCAAGGCATGCTGCATGATCAGACGAGCTGGTTGCATGCTCAGGCAAGCGTGTTGCATGCTCAGCTGGGCAGGTTGCATGCGAAGCTGAGCTGGTTGCATGCTCAGTAAGGCATGCTGCATGCCAGGGCGCGCTGCCAGCCTGGAGCAGGCTCACCAGGGCTCGCTCCGCCACCTGAAGCGTCTCCACGCCATCCATCCATGACTCCATGGTGGCCACCCATCCTGGTACAGGGGGTGGCGGGTGGTCTTCAAAGATCTCCTCGACGTCCAGCACGGAGAGCGGGTCCTTGGGGAGGTCCGTCTCCTTGTCTACAACACCGGCCTCCTTGAGCCCATCCCGCGGGTCCTTGGTCACGTAGTCAGGTCGGCGGGATAGCGCATCAGGGACCAGAAGGAGGGCTCCCTTGACGTACTCCATTCGTGGGACACCAACTTCCACCAGGTCCATGTACCACCGTGCCTGTCGTCGGCTAAGCTCTCGTCCCGGGGACATTAGCCATTCCAGGGGGCGATGGTCACCTTGCAGCCGGAAGTCGGAGGAGAACAGGTAGTGCCTCCAGGTGACGGTGGTGCAATGGTGCAACGCACAGAGCTCCCTTTCGCCGGTGTGGTAATTCTGCTCCGCTGCAGAAAGCTGCCGACTATCGTAGGCGATCACCCTCATACCGTCCCCCGTATCTTGCATGAGTACGCCTCCCAAAGCAACTCCGCTTGCGTCCGTTTGTACCAAAAACGGCGCTGATCCATCCGCGGCTGCCTTCATGTCGGGCAATGCCAATACTGGGGCTGAGGAGAGAGCGGTCTTCAGCTCGTCGAAGGCCCATTGTTGGAGTTCTCCCCACTGCCACGGTACGTCGGTCTTGGTGAGCGAGGTCAAGGGTTGGGCAATCTCCGAGAACCGGTGCACAAACCGGCGGTAGTACCCCGCTAGTCCAAGGAACTGTCTGCCGTGGGTTACCGTCTCCAGCTTCGGCCAGTCCTTGATGGAGGACACCTTGTCATGCTGAGGTTGGCATCCTTCGGCGGATAGAGTGTGGCCCAAGAACTGTAGAGACTCCTTCAGCATCTGCGCCTTGGATGCCTTCAGGTATACCCCTTTTTCTCGACAAGTGTCCAAGAACTGACGTACGTGGTCGTAATGTTCTTCCACCGTGCGTGAGAAGACCACCACATCGTCGATGAAAATCCGTACAAAGGGGAGATGACCAAGTGCACGCTGCATTCGCCGCTGATACTGAGATGGAGAGTTCTGCAGGCCCTGGGGCATCACCAACCATTCGTAGGCCCCCATCTGGGTGGTGAACGCGGTCTTCTCCACGTCCTCCTCGGCCATTGGCACTTGCCAGAATCCGTCCACCGCGTCAAAGGAGGAGAAGAACGCCGCCCCTTGCATCTCGTCAAACATCAGTTGGATGTCCGGTAGTGGATACCGGTCCCGCACCGTCTGCTGATTCAATTGTCGGTAATCCACCACCAGCCGCAATGTCTTCGGATCACCAGGCTTGGGTACCATCAGACATGGGGCGGCATACGGGCTTGACGACGGCCGGATGTAACCCTTCTTCATGAGCTGCTCGATGCGTTCACGTAACTGGCGTAGCTCTTCAGCGGTCATCTTGTATGGACGCCTACATGGTGGTCCACCCTCCGCGTCCGGCTTGCGATCGATGCGGGCCTTGTCCTCCTCAGTGCGACGCAACTTGGAGGCCTCCGGTAGAGCTGCACACAGGGTATCTAGATACTTCTCAAAGAAGGCGTCAAAGCGCTGCTTCCACGTGCTGCTTACCGGTGCATCTCGAGTATCTTGACGGGGTCCTTCCTTCTCCACGGGGGTGTGAGGTGGCGGTATTTCAGCAGCGGTAGCCGCAAAAGCTGCCTCATGGTCGTTCCCACGCGCGGCCATCATGAGCCACTGAGGTTGTGACTCTTCATCCCCGGCCAGGCGCCTGGTCTCGGCGTGGATGAGGTGCTGCTTCAGCTGCGCTGCCGTCAAGAATACCTCATCGATCAGCCCCGCGCCTTGGGCCTTGCCCTGACCCACCCCCGGACTACAGCCCGCGAGTGTCACCCGTTGCTGTCCTCCACCATTTGCTCGCGTGTTGAAGGATACGGAACCGTGACCGGCATAATCCAACGTGACCGGGGAAAGACTGCGAAGCCACTTACCCCCCAACACCACGTCTACTTGGATTCCTAGCGGTAAGACTCGTAGAGCCATTCGCTTCTCGCAGTAGTTTACTCCCGCCGCCGTGTGCGCGGTGAACTTGGTGTACGCCACCTCTCCAGCGGTCTTTACAGATCCATCTGCCAGTGTGACCTTCATTGGCGTCCCTGAGCACACTGTCAAGTCACAGGTACGGGCACAATCCGCCGAGATGAAGTTGTCCGAGGCGCCTGAGTCCACCAGCACCTTTACTCGGTGTCCACGAAGGTAGGCATAAAACACCAGGAGTAAGGGTCCTTCCTCGTCCCGCACCGCTGACAGTGTGTGTGCCAAGAGTGTCCCTGTTCGAGTGTTTGCTTTCCAGCGCACCCCCCCATCCAGTTGAACACGCTTACATTTAAGAGCATCTTCAATCGGGTGAGAGCTCAAAGCGGTTGCAGCCTCGTCCACCAAGGCGTTGCACTCGTGTTCTTCGCCACTACCATGTTCAGTGGCATTGACGTACGTGGTGGCGTTGGTCGAGACACTGACGTGAGTGGTATCACTATCAGTGGGGCTGACGTGAGTGGTGTCACTGTTGGTGTCGCTGACGTGAGTAGTGTCGCTGCCGGTGGCACTGACATGCGTTGTGTCGCTGTCGGCGGCGCTAATGTGCGTCGTGTCGCTGTCGGTGGCGCTGACGTGAGTAATGCCACTGTCGGTAGCGCTGACATGTGTAGAGTCACTGTCTGATCCGCTTTCCAGCGGCTGGAACTCACCGGTTGCATGCTGGGCCGAGCGCGTTGCATGCTGGGCCAGGCGCGTCGCCTGCTCAGCGGGGCATGTTGCATGCTTGGCGGAGCCGGTTGCATGCCCAGGCTGTCTGGTTGCATGCTCAGCCGGGCGTGTCGCATGCTCAGCCGGGCGTGTCGCATGCTCAGCCGGGCAGGTTGCATGCTTAGCCAGGCTGGTTGCATGCTCAACGAGGCAGGTTGCATGCTGAGACCCTCTGGTTGCATGCTGAGCCGGGCGTGTTGCATGCCGGGCGAGGCGTGTTGCATGCTCAGCCGGGCGGGTTGCATGCTCAGCGAGGCATGCTGCATGCTCAGCTGGGCGTGTTGCATGCTCAGCTGGGCAGGTTGCATGCTGAGACCCACTGGTTGCATGCGTAGGCCGGCTGGTTGCATGCGCAGGCCGGCTGGTTGCATGCTCAGCAAGACATGCTGCATGCTCAGGCGAGCTGGCAGCATGCTCAGCGAGGCGGGTTGCATGCTCAGCTGGGCGTGTTGCATGCTCAGCTGTGTAGGTTGCATGCTGAGACCCACCGGTTGCATGCGCAGGCCGGCTGGTTGCATGCGCAGGCCGGCTGGTTGCATGCTCAGCAAGGCATGCTGCATGCTCAGGCGAGCCGGTCGCATGCTCAGCCGGACTGGTTGCATGCTGTGAGGCGCTGGTTGCATGCTGGAATCCACTGGTTGCATGCTGAACCAGGCGTGTTGCATGTTGGTCGGGGCGTGTTGCATGCGGGGACAGGCCCGTTGCATGCTCAGCCGGTCGAGTTGCATGCCGGCGTGGGCTGTTAGGTCCTCCCGCCAGCTGCTGGGTCATGTTCAGCTCCTCCACGGGCGGACTAGGGCAAGATGCAGCACATTGGTTGCATGCTGGCGGTATGCTGCCCGATCCGCCTGCCAGTTGCTGGGTCATACTCAGCTCCTCCTCGAGGTGCTCAGGTTCGCCCGCCGGTTGCTGGGTCGTGCTCAGACCCTCCCAAGCAGCAAGACGCGCAGCCTCCCAAGCCGCAAGACGTGCAGCTTCATTCTTCCTCCAGACTTTCATCCGCTGGTCCAAGGTCGTACGCTTCCTCCCACTCCTCGAAGGCTTCGAACGACGGGTAGGCGTATCCTCCCCTGAGGACTGCTCACGGTGTTGCTGCAACCGGTACTGGCTGCAATGAATCTCCATCTCGGACTCGTCCGTGCTGTGGGTTAGGTCCGAGGGGCTCGATCCCAGAGTTGCCGCAAGAACTGTCTCGTCTGGTTTGAGAGGAGCAGGATTGGGAGGTGAGTGTGCTCGTCGAACACGTCCGAACACAGCATGCACAATCGCCTTACCGCACTGCCTGACCCGCTGGACTGCCGTGGTCCATGTGGAGGCCGTTTTGAGCGCATGGGAGTCAAAGGGGGTGTCTTGCGCTCGTTGTGCCCGCCGACGTCGCCACAAGCGATAGGCTCGCTGGATTGATATCGCCGCTGACGCTTGACGCCGTCGAAGGCGACGGAGCCCAGTCGTCTCCCAAGGTCGGCCTTCTTGAGGTACATTCGTCTTCGGCCCGTATTCTTGCTCCACAGCCCGACGCTGCTCGCGTGGACTCAACTCTGCCCAGGCCAAGCCCAATGTGCCGCCCATGCGACCACGCAAGCGGGCAAGTATAAGCTTGTCCAACTCGTACTTCCGTTGGCGACGGCTGAAGGGTGTAGTCGCGGGACGTCGTGTAGCATGGCGACGACTGCGCTCAGCCATCTTGTGTGCCTCCGCCGGGGACTTCTTCTTGAGGGTCATGCGTAGTTGTCGTAGTAGGACACTTTCAGAGGTAGCCCCGGCCGGGCTTCTCCAGCTCCACGAGGTCAACCGTCTACGCTGATCTGCCAGGGAACTCTGGTACACCTCGGAGGCCCCCGGTGCAGCTAGGTGCAGATCCTTGTAGTCGCTGGGCTGAACCGTTGGTGCCGCGTGATGATCTCGGACACGTGGGGGAGGTCCATCAACGTTACCGCGGTCAATTGGGACACCGTGTTCGGCACAGTAAGTCTCCCAACAAGGATGTGCGGTTGGGGGGGTTATCGGCGGAGTCAATGATCCCCGAGCAGGGGGAGGATCCTCCACTGAGAGGGGTCGTCTGCTCAAAATGGTTGCGCGCCGTGCGCGCTCTCGGCCACTGAAGGCAATCCGTGATGAACGGGGCCTCGGGCTGACGGTGGAGGGGGGCCGTGCGGCCACACCATGGGACGAATTTGATGAAGCCTCTGTGCTCACTGGGGCATGCAGCGCTCGCAGTGAGACGGGCTTTGTCGGGGTACAGGCGGTGGCCTCGTCACGTGACGTCCGCGAGGGCCATGAAGGACGGGCTGCCACATTGGTATAGGGCTGCCTCTGTCCACGGGGTCGATGGAGATTTACTCCTCTTGCCCGGGAGCCCCTGTCGGCTCCCCACTCCGAAAAGCTGGATCCTCGGTGCTCGTGATGTCACACAGGGCACACAGATCCCCATAGAGGTCCACGTCAACATCCGCCAGAGCGAGGACCTCCTCCATCATTTCAAGCTCTTCGGGGTTGAGGGAATCCTCCTCGACTCTCTCCTCAATGACCTCCACGCAAGCCGCCACTTGCCCTGGCCTTTTCGCGCCAACCGTGCCGGGGCGTTGGCCTTCCAGATTGCCAACTTCTTTTCGTCTGTGCAATTGGCCACCAAATGCTCGAGACTGACACATGCGAAACAGGGCCGCTCCCTCACCGCAGGTGCCGGTCGGGATCCTTGGGTCGCCGCCGTGCTGACGGTCACCGGGGCCGCTGTTGCCGAGTCGCCCCCGGCAGTCCCCGGCTCCCACGTGAGTGCCGCCAACGCAGGCCTCCTTGGGGGCCACCTAGACCGACCAGACGGGGTGCTGCGTGGTGGAACTTGCCGTTGTCGATGTCCCATCTCCAACGCCACCTTACGGGCGATGGTGTCGTGGAGAACCGCGTCCTCCATCACCTTAGCCGTCTCGATTTCCGTGGCCACGGAACGAACCTTCAAGATGGCGGAGGTGTCGGACCGTCCGAGTCGACGTTGTTCATCTTCCCACTGCTCCGGGTGACTGGTGTCCAGCCCCAGATCCGCCAGCTTGGACCCCACTTGAACGCTGTGACGTAGTCCACCCCAAAAGAGCTCGAGAAGCTCCAGCTTGGTAACCTTGCCGCAACCCCGTACTACGTCCGCCACAAAGTTGACAGTCGCGGTTCGGGTGGTGATGCGGGTGTAGAAGGCACCGGTCTTCTCCTCCGATCGCTGCCTCGTTGAGAGTAGCTCCGACTTCAGCCGCTTCAAGGCGTCCGTGGTGATGTCCACCGACAAGGCAAGGTCGCCCATGAACCGTGGCACCGTTGCGTACCTCACCTTCCACGCCTCTCCTTCGCTGCCTCCTGGCGCCATCTCCTCGACGTACAGCTTCTGAGCCTTGGCCAACTTGGCGGTCTTGACCATCCATAGCAAGGTGGAGACGCTGAGCTGGTTGCGTCCTTGCGCCTCACGCCGAAAGCTGGGAGTAGTGAGCGCCGCAATCACCGTCATGTGCTCCAGAAGCGCATTCACCGCCACAGAGAACTCCTCGAGGTCATCCATGGCCCGGCCCTTCGTGTAGTGATCGCCGGGGAACTCCGGGAGGTCCTCCACCAACTTGTAGATGCCCCTCAAGAGCGAGCTCTCGTTCTTGATCGCGGTCTGGTAGGAGCGGTCGTCAGGGGTGAACATTGCCGTCGGGTCTTCCGGAGCTCGTGCAACTCCGGCCGGTGGTCCCGCCACTGCCGTGTGAGCCACCGTCGGGGTGAAGGTCGCGGCATCGGCTGAGAGTCGATGTGAAGGAGCTGGGAAGGTGGAGGGGTCTGGCTGCATCGTAGGGGGCGGCCCAAACGATGCAGCTAGGTACCATGGAGCAGCACATACCTCCACCCAGGCTTGTAGCCCATCCAGCTCGTAGGTCTCCGCCTCCGACTCCGTGAAGGCGTCCACCACCGGTCGTCTCGGGCATTGGTACCATTGTGACGGAATTCTGGGACGCCTCGTGCCTCGAATAGACTCCTCTGCCACCGAGCGGTCCACCAAGAGGGCATAGGTGGAGGTCTCGGTGGTGTGCAGTGGACGTATCTCGGGGAAAGAGGTACCGCCGGCCCCGCTCAGAATGTATCGAGTAGGACTCAGCCCAAGATTGTCACAGACCTTCAAGGCTGCCGACAGACCATGGCGCGAGGAGGTGATCTCAGGTAACGTCGCTGTAGTGACCAATTCACCCGGGGGCACCCACAAGGAATCCCCTTGGGGAGTGACCACTAACAGTCGTGTAGTTGACGTCGACGGTCCCGCCCCCCCAGTCGGGTCACCATCAGGGTCATCTCCAGGGTCGTCACCAGGGTCGTCCTCCGTGTCCTTATAGTCGCTACTCCGGCTCTGTGATTCTTCATCAGCGGCGTGCGACTTCCCATCCTTCCAGCCCAAGGCAAGCTGTCCCCCGCTGGTTGCATGCTGGGAGGCGCCGGTTGCATGCTGGAACCCACTGGTTGCATGCGGAGCCAGGCGTGTTGCATGCGGGTCGAGGCGTGTTGCATGCTGAGACAGGCCCGTTGCATGCTCAGCCGGCCGAGTTGCATGCTGGGCGAGGCGTGCTGCATGCTCAGCCGGGCGGGTTGCATGCTGTGTTGCATGCGAAGTTGAGCTGGTTGCATGCGAAGCCGGGCGTGTTGCATGCTCAGCCGGCCGTGTTGCATGCTGTGTTACATGCTCTGCCGAGCTGGTTGCATGCTCAGCCGCTCCCGCTGCATGCTGCGGCTGGCCCCCACCA
>LGRX02028052.1:0-47337 GCA_001247695.2 Cymbomonas tetramitiformis
TGTGAAACGAAACCTAAGTTTTTTTTTTCATTAAGATTCATTGAAAAAAATTGAAAAATGAAAAACCCCAAAACTCAGGTTTCGTTTCACAGAGAGGGGGGGGTACTGGGAGTGGGAATGGGAACTTCCATATAGAACTCATGGAATCTGCAAAACGGAAATTCCCAGTGGGAATTTTGGTGTTTTTTTTTTTCCCCTAATTAGGAGAATATTTTAAATTTGAAAAAATCCCTAAAATTCCCACTGGGAATTCCCGTTTTCTATTTTTCATGTGTTCTATATGGAAGTTCCCATTCCCATTCCCAGTACCCCCCCTCCTGTGTGAAACGAAACCGGAGTTGAGGTATTTCAAACTTGAGTTATGAGAAAAAATAAGGTTTTTTCTAAAATTCCCACTGGGAATTCCCGTTTTGCAGATTCCATGTGTTCTATATGGAAGTTCCCATTCCCATTCCCAGTACCCCCGTGTGAAACGAAACCTGAGTTGAGGTATTTCAATCTTGAGCTATGAGAAAAAATAAGGTTTTTTCTAAAATTCCCACTGGGAATTCCCGTTTTGCAGATTCCATGTATTCTATATGGAAGTTCCCATTACCGGAATATCCTAGTTCACTAGATATCAGAGGGTCCCGAACTGTGTGGATAAACTCTGATAAGATAATAAACCCTAAGCTAGATATACCCGGAACGGTCTCGCAACGGTCTCGGATACTAGCCTACCTGTGACACAGCGTGTGTCACAGCACGAACCTATAGATCAGTCAGCGGTCCAGTGTTGGTCCTAGGGGTCTGTCATAGGGGCCTGCACCGGGACTCCCAGTCAGGGCTGCCTATACAGATTCCAGCACACCACCCCAGCACTGCGGGTGGTGACTGTCTAGGAGAGTCAGAATGTTAAGATAAGTTAGGGTAGGAGCTAGGGTGACAAACCTAACTGCTAATTCAACTGTGCAATTCTGATACACAAATTGAAACCCTCTAGCCGGCACAAGTGCAGAAACATACAGGCACATAGGTCCTGCCAAACTACTGAAAGGCACTGTGTCAGCAAGTCAGATCGAAGAGTTCAAAGTTGTCAAAGCAAAAGCATAAACCAGATTGAAGACCGTGTTGAGGTCAAAGTACATCTCAGCACACCACCATGAAAGTGGTGTACTGCCAGAACCAGAAACATAACTACTCGGGGTCAATGGCCAGAGGAGCACCGCCACCACAATGAGCACTGTAGTAGTCCGCAGTAGCACGGCGGAGTAACACAGGGCTGCCAAAGTGCAAGGTGTCGGTCGCCGAGAAATCATTCGCCAGAGAATTTGACGGAGTCGGTGTTGTTGATTCGTCGATCACGGGAGGCTGCACCGCACCAGGGTGCTGCCAAGTGCTGCCCGAAGGTGGCGCCTCGTCATCCGAAGACGATGCCGGCGACAACGGAGGACCGCCCTCAAATAAGATGCCAGGTGGCGGCGGTCCGGGATGCCACGGCACCGGAGCCATGTAGAGGCCCTGCTGCCGCTGCACCCGCCGGTGGCGACGAGGCGGGATGGCACATGGCACCGTGACAAGCGGTGACTCCTCACTCCTGCACAGCACAGGCTGTCGCGCAGCCCGACCCGATACCTGCACAGGGTCGATGTCGTTGGCCACCGTATAGGTGGCAGCTCCCACTCCTACGACAGAAATCAAGAGAATGAAAGAGAGAAGGAAGGGCATCCCCCACAAGCCCGCGTGGGCGGGGAAGCCCCACGGAGGCTTTCCACAGCCGTAGCCGCGGGGAGCACCCTCACGCCAATCCCCCAGAGCACCACCAGAGTGAGGTGCTCGGGCTGCGGGCGTCGACGAGTGATTTGCCGAGATGGCCGAGGCCCGCGGCTTCACGACGAAGCTGCCGTCAGCGAGGTCCTCGTAATCGTCCGTGTCGTACCCCGTGAGATCAACCCGTCCGATGGCGGCGTGGTTCACGGTCTGAACGAACCCAGCGAACTCACCGTCCGCGTCCGCTGTGGTGGTCACCCGCGCCGATTGAAGTGGCGCGGGCCTCACATCTTCTCCCTGCGAGACAGGCATAGCAGGGGCCGGCACGGCGGATGCCGATGCCGCCGCACCACCTGCCGGAACCTGCTCCTCCGGCGTGGCCACCGCTGCGGCGGGACCGCACACCAGAGCCGAAGCCTCCTGCCCGATGCCGGCAGGAGGCGGGAAAGACGCATGAGTGTAATGCACCTGCGGGTTGGCCGCGGAGTGAACCTCCGCGGCAAGATCGTCGAGACGGCGGAGAATGTCATCTCCCTCGGAAGCTGGCTGCTGCTCCACGGTGAAGCCGTAGGCGGACACGTCGATGCCGCCGACCGCTCCCGCACAAAGCACAGCGGGCGGCCCGTACGCGGCTGCCGCACGCGCGAAGGACTCCGCCCCGTCATCCGCCGCCTGCTGGAACAACGCACACATGGCGAGTGCGTGCACCCCCTCTGCGTCCTCCTCGTCGATGGGAACGCAAAATGCCGCGGCAGAGGTGGGCGGGTGTTGGCGCCCGCCCAACGGGCAGTCGCGGTAAAAGTGATACGCCTCACCTTTTCCCGCCTTCTTGCACCTACCGCAAAACGGCTTTGCCCGTTGATCGTCACGGTCGAACCCCACCGGTGGGGCCTTGTGGGTCCCCACACGGAATCCTCGCGGCTGCTGCCCCCGCTGCTGCTGCTGCCGCTGCTGCACCCGCTCCCGTTGTTGCCGCACAACCGGAGCGGCCTCACCTTGCTGCCGTTGTACGAGCGCCTGCAGCTCCGTGATCTTCCGCAGCAGTGCGTCGTACTCGCTGCTAGACAGGTGCGCGGAGATGCCGTCCGCGCCAGAAGCCGTCTTCCCCCCGCCCGCCTGTGCCCAAGCCTGGTAGATCTCCACAACCATGGAACGGAGCGAAACCAGCGACACATGAGCCAAGTCAGCGGTCATGGGATAGCGGACCTTCACCGCAGCGTAGAAGGTCGGGTCGAGGCGGGTGTAGAGGCTCAATTTTCTGGTAGCCTCCGTCGGTGTCCAGTCAGCCGCCCTGTTATCCCGCACCAAACGCTGTTCCTTAGCCAAGATCGGCTGCGGGTCAACGTTTGCGGGATAACGTAACGCGGCGTGCTCCTCCTGCTGCGACTCCCGTAGTGCCACCGGCACACAGCCCTTGATCACGTCGATGAGAGCTCGCCGTCCATCTCGGTCAGTCGAAGAATCCGTACCAGTGAGCCAGACGAACGCGTTGCTGTGCTTCTCAATCACCAGGGCAAGAACGTCGTAGAGAAGCCCATTCACCTTGTTGACCACGGGAGCCCGAGGGTCGTCGAGGTCAAAGGCACACAGTTCCAGTCCGGCCGACTGAAACTCCGTACGCAGCTGCACCACCAGGTCGGACAGAAGGCCAGCGTCGTCCGTACCGCGGAAATGATGTTTCTTGTCACCAAGAATATCCTCACGGATACTCTTGGCCCAAGCCCGATGGAGACGCGCTTTGTAGATCTCGTCCACCAACTTTGATTGCTCCTGCAAGTAACGTCTGACGGCCACGTCCGCGTCTTCGTTCGATGCAGGGTTGGGGGTAGGAACTGAAGGCGTAGCTGCCGTCGGCGTGTTCCGTACCCCGTCGATCAACCTCAGAGAGGCGTCGATGTCGCTGTCCCTCGTGAGGGACTTCTTGGATCTCGTTGTGATTCCCATCTCTAGATAAGCCTGAGGGGAGGCGGTACGCTGCAGCACGTTTGGGTAGGGTCGCGGAGAAAATGTGACGTCACAGACACGGAAAGAGCGGTCGGGCCATGCTAGCGAGGGGCGAAGGAAGATGTCGTCGAAGTCAAAGGTGCCTAGGTCACCAGCCCAAAATACGGTAGCAGGCAGGATCAGAGCGAGCAGAGAACCGCGAATAGTGAACATTGCGACGACGAAACCCAATCCAAGCCGGCACCCCATAGCTGCGGCTCAAGTCGCTCACCGCAAGCCGCTCATCTCAAAATCTCCACTAATGCCCAAACGCGCAAACGCGCACCACCTCTCCGAGCGGCCGCTTAGCCAATCATGGCCAAACTAGCAAGTGGAATAAAGCGTGGATGGGGCCACGACCTACCGGAATATCCTAGTTCACTAGATATCAGAGGGTCCCGAACTGTGTGGATAAACTCGTCATAAGATAATAAACCCTAAGCTAGATATACCCGGAACGGTCTCGCAACGGTCTCGGATACTAGCCTACCTGTGACACAGCGTGTGTCACAGCACGAACCTATAGATCAGTCAGCGGTCCAGTGTTGGTCCTAGGGGTCTGTCATAGGGGCCTGCACCGGGACTCCCAGTCAGGGCTGCCTATACAGATTCCAGCACCACTCACCGACGGGCTTGGTGGTGTAGGCGGGGTTACGGTTGAAGGAGACGGCGTTGAGGGACGGTTTCTTCTCACGTCCACCACCACCACCACCAGAAGGCACGGCGTAGCCGGTGTCCTTCACAGGGGTGGCGAAGTCAAGCTCCTCGCGCCAGACGGTGCGGATCCGCAGGCAGAGGGTGGAGAAGGAGAAGGGTACACCACCTCGCAAGTCGCGGATGACGTTGACGTACAAGGGGGTGACGTACGGTGATTGCTTGGCCGAGTTGGTCAAGATGTGCCAAAGGTCTTTGACCCTCTTGGCCTCGCTGTAGTCCGGGTTGATCCTGGCGTGCTTGTCGCCGAGAGTACGGATAGCTGTAAGCTGGGGGGACGGGTCGTCGGGCTCGTTGATGATGGAAGAGCGCATTTTAACCCAAAAACGGTCGGAGTCGGAATCGGGGACCCCCTCAACCTCGTAGCGGAGGCGCTGTAAAATGTAACGGCCGTCCCCAGGGTGGGAACGAGCCGCCTCAGTGTAGAGAGCGAGCGCAGTACCGCGAAGAACGATGGGGAGGACGGTGAAAACGATCTCGTTGAGCACCACGTGGTAGAAGTCGTAGTCGTGCTCAAGGTCCAAAAGTTTGGAGAACTCGGGGAAGGACACGGGGTAGAGCACGTGTCGAAAGGCCGCGAGTAAGGCGTTGAAATCGGTGTCGGCAGTCTCGGTGTCAAGGGTATAGCCGTGCTTTTGGTTGTAGCCCCCAGGACGTAAAACCGCGATGATGTCGGCGGAGTACGTGAAGGCATACGATAGCTGCTCCAAATACTCCTCCTCCCGGCCTTCCTCCACCGGGGTGGAGACAAGGACTGATGGGTCGTTGAAGAATTCGGACGGCAGTGGAGACGGCCGCAGCGATGATGGACGCGAACGTAGAGAAGCGGTGGAGACAATTCTTCTCGGACGTGTGGGACCCGGGGTAGCACCACCGGAGTCCACGGGTGACGGTGACGGCGTGGCACTTGCCCGCCTTGCTGAACGGAGGGCTTCAGCAAGCCCGATCTGGCGCTGTTGAGACATGTTAGGCAGAAAATAATCCAGAATGTCCAAAGCTGACGGAGACGGTGCGTAGATTCCCAGTCACAAACGGTAGGGTAACCCACGATAACGGCAGCGGCAAGAGGAACGGAGACGGAAAAAAATGCCGCTGTGACGGTACGCAGTTAATTAATCTGCGCGTTGAAGGTAATCAAAAACGGTGCTGACGGTTTTTAGAATCGGATAAACCGAAGCGAGCCGAACCAACCGGAATCACCACTCACGTGAAGTGGGACGATAACCTGATGAAACAGGTGATAATAGGTATATATATTGTTGAAGATATATAGCGATATCACTGAAACAGGAGCTCAAAAAGCAGTGGCTGGTGGAAACCGGTGATACAAAACTGATAGAAGAATTACGGCAGTGAGTTTTCTAGCAGGTGTGTGTCAGACGGTGACACACGACCAGTGACACACGCAGCACGAAGGGGTGATGCTAGGAGGAGCTGAACCCCCCATACAGTGGGGGGGAACTTCAGTCTCCCCGTGAGAGTCGCCTAGGTCACGTAGATTGTTCATCCACTCAAGTGAAATGAACAAACCTGGCAACCTATAAACTTTTTTATTGTGCGTGACACAAGCTACTTGAATACAGGTTTGTGGCTACGTTTGTTCGTGCGGGCGCGTTGTAGTGCGGATGGCTAACCTCACGTGATCATCTTCGCGCAAGGGAGGCGAAGCTGATCACGTGCAGTTGGACATGAGTTCGCACTTGAGGAGTGTATGCATATATGCACTGTGATATGCTGTATGGTATGTCGTGCAATAATATATGATAAAAAATACACCGCTGCTGCTGACCCGGGTCAACAGCAGCGGTGTATTTTGAAGTGAACGAAAGTCGAAAGTGATTAAGAAACAGTTTCAAACTGTCTCGAGCTTCCCAACACCGATTTATCTGCGTCCGATGACTGTGTACATGTAATTGTACCGTCAGATCGAAAATAATTTTATACACAGTGTCTGGCGTAATTTTCGAGTCATCGTCGTCATCGAAAATGCACTTTTGATTAGGTCATGAAATTGCTGTACAGTACGCCATGGGCATGCGGGCACCGCGGGCATGGGCAGTCCGAGTCGGGTGGCGATCCGATGGCGAGTGCGAGAGCGAGAGCGCTGGCTACAAGAGCGAAGAAGTCTGAATCCCAAAAAAACTAGGTCTTGAACAACCACAAAATCTTGATTTGTTGATATGCCTACGATACTTTATGCAGCTTGTAACCGCAGACATATGTTTTTCATACCAACACTTAAAGCTAGAAGCTAGCCGATACGAAATAAATCGATAGGTTGTAAGGGGACAGACTTCAGTGTATCGCATCCTAGAGAACTCGCTCTGTGCTGCGTTCGAGATGGTAGGTAAAGAAGGTGGAAAAGATGAGGTCTCCTCCACGGCTTACATCATTCTGGCTGAGTGAGCTCTTTCTCCTCTTGAATTATTCCGTCTTGACTCGACGGATGCATATTTGAATGCTGTGTTTGGAAACTAGTGTTACCTTTTTTCGAAACGAATTAACCGTGTCCTAGACGAGTAGCTCTGTTATCGGTTGAGCAGAACGTATGGATACTGAAGGGCTATATTTCACACTCGCACAGGAATCAACGCAAAAAGAAAGCCTTACAGGAAACAAAAACCAAATGCGAGGAACTGTAAGTGACTGTACTTCTGTTTTAACAGAGCGCCTGCGGCATATTCTATTTCTCGTGTCTTTTGATTCTGAAAGCATTTTTCTGAGGGATATCAATCCGGCGCAATATATATTGCAGACTTGCTGAGAATCGTCTCTTACTTGAGGAGCGAGAGGCCAATCATCAAGAAACGGTGAGAATTCGGCGTCTATTTCTGCACTTTCCCCACAGTTTTCGCAGCTTTCCACTGACGTACAAAGAAGGCTGACATTTAAAAAAAAAACACACACACACACATGCACTGAGTGTTTTAATCGCCAAGCAAGTGCGTTCAAACTCTTGCTTTAAGTTTCCGGAGCCCGGAGACGCGGTTCAAACGTGACTGGTTGTCGATATGCATGGAGGAGCGACGGGTCGATTCGGAGGTGTTGCGTGCATTCACGTTTCGTGCCTTCAACACTCAAAGTGTTTGATTTGCTACACGAGCACTAATATTTTCTTTCATTACTTTCAGTATGAGGTCACCGAGTTTTTGCGCAAAGAAATTTTAAGGAAGAATGAGAAGATTGCCTCCTTGGAAGCTCTCCTTGAGCAGGTGTGTCGACTATGCGAAAGTCAAATAGCTCCCCGTCTGGTTCTCCTCAAGTATCGTGTTCACTTTTGAACAACTGAACACGCTTATCCCATCTTCTCTTCGAGTTCTTAAGTGTGTGCCCCGGTGTTGTCTTCTGGGAAGCTGACCCTCACCGTGTCGTCCTTTTCAGCGAGAGATTCAAGTTGAAAGTGAGAAGGCCCAATTTATCAAACATGCCGAAACCAAAGTGAACGGTAGGTCCCTACACTTTCTCGTCCTCCCATTTCTATGCTATGTTATGAGCAAACCTAGGAGTTCACAGGTACTGTTTTTCTCTGAGAACTCTGTGTGGGCGTGTGCTTGCAGAGTTGAAAACACAGTGGGGAGCGCGGGAGACCGAACTTGTTAGCCAAGTGGAATATCTTCAAAAGGAACTTAACAGTCTAAAGGAGTTCAAGGTCCGAGAACAGAATGTTTGACAGCATATCGCATCACTCCTCTCGCCCAGACGAAGTTGTGGGGAAGACGTGGGGACTTTGACCACCATAGCGCATCTCAGTTGTCTCATTTATTATCGGCAAAGGCGCTCAACTATCGCTTACAGTGAGTACACTTGCTGTCAACAGGAGCGACAAATGGAAATAGAGGCTGAAATGGAGAGGCTACGAGAAGATAATGAGGAGCTCAGACAGGCACAGGTGTGCGGTGTACATTTCCACGCATTTTTCCATGCATATTTTCTCCCGGATGCTTGACCGGAATGGAAGGCACCTCAGGAACGCCACAATATGCATTGGAGCAGGCTTGATAAGGGACTCCACGCCTAGCGCGGGCTGTGCCACAAGAGACCTCCATGAAGGCTCGGGCAAGGGTGGATGTCCTTGGCCTGTTTCTTGAACTGCGGTCTGTTGGTAGACGATCACGCAGTCTTCTGAAGCGTCCACCTTACACTCCGAAGCCTATCTGAGGAAGAAGTTCTTGCCGCTTCCAACACAGGAAGCAAAAGCGGCGGAGCTGGAGCGCAAATTCATAGAGCAAAATACGAAACTGAAAAAGGAGTACGAACAGAAGCTGGAGGAGTTGAAAAAGTCTTCCGAAGAGGACATCGACGAGCGACTAGACGCGAGTGTCAAGCGCATTCTTCAGCAAAACCGGCGCATGGCCGAGGAGCTGAGGTTGCACGTTCAGGTGCACACACTTGCATCTCCGCTTCTGCTGTGTCAAGTCAACTTGTTCCTAGGTCCGCTTTGTCCTCTAAACCTATCGGTTTCTCGCTGGGAACGTGCCCGCGCTGCCTGGGTTCGTCGAGGCCTTGTCACCGCGTGGTTCCATCGGGTGTTCCCAGGGGTTCTGCTGTCCACTCTCCAACCTACGTTCCCCTATTTTCTCTTTTACTTCCCCTTTCCCTAATTCCTCTCTTGTTCGCGTGATATGTGCCTCTGTCCTACCCTTTACTAAAGGAGAAATCAACCTTCGAGAGGAGCTTGAGTAGGTCCGAGAATATTTCACTGGTTGTCTTGATTCTGCAAAGCTTCGTGGCTCTTCGGACATCTACCTACACTTTGGGTTCGATCGCTGGGTCGGTTAACCCAAGAAGTAGCCGGGTTGGTCTTCCACCGCTTACATATAGGGAGCGGCAGCGTTTTTAGCTTGCGGCACAAACTCGACTGCACAACGGATAGGCACGTCGAGCTGTCAACAAAGGGAAGGCACTCGCACATTCTTTGTGCCAACAGAATTGAAATCGGCCGGGAGGGGCACTCTTGCCCGTGAAGCGTGTTTTGAGTTTCCTGCTACTTGCAGCTCACACGGTTTTCGCGCCGGGAAACTTGCAGGAGACAGACGAGCTGCAGAGGGA
Organism: Cymbomonas tetramitiformis; assembly: GCA_001247695.2. Taxonomy (NCBI): domain Eukaryota; kingdom Viridiplantae; phylum Chlorophyta; class Pyramimonadophyceae; order Pyramimonadales; family Pyramimonadaceae; genus Cymbomonas; species Cymbomonas tetramitiformis. Next base: position 9,496 of record LGRX02028052.1, read on the forward strand.
AAAACGGCTGCTGGAGGATGAGAAAAAGCGCCTCATGCGAGAGGTTGAAATAAAACGCGAGATGGAGGAACAATATGCAAAACGAGGCTCCAAACAGTCCCGGGAAATTCGAGAGAACGCGCAGAAGGTGGCGAGCCTGGAGAAGTCCCTCGGGCAAATGATGAAGGACTTTGAGGGCGAGAGAAGTGCTCTTAAGGTGCGCTACTAACCACTCAACAGGCGGCAAGGGCTGCTGGCACAGTGCGTTTCTGTTCCCTTTCGATGCGGACTTGCAGTTGGGTCGTTATCTGATGGGTGGGTGTCTGTACACCATAAGGGATCTAGAATTGCTTTCAAAACGTGTCTGCAGGCTGCAGCAATTTTGTTCAGAAGGTGTTTGTGATGGTTTGGTGAAAGAAACTTGGGTCTAGGTATCCTCTTCCACCACTTGAATAAAGAGTGATTAATTTGAGTTGTCAGCTGACCACCCTCTGTGTCGTGGGATTGTTGGTGAACTGGTTTGTGCAGACACAGAGCAAGGAGGAGCTAGATGCAGCAAAAGTGGAGCAGAATGGGCTTCGACGTCTGCTGAAGCTCAAAACCAGAGAGCTGAATAACATTCGCCGCTTGGCGCAGGAAGTGGTACGCCAGCGAAGTGACGTCGAAAGCTTCCTAATCGACTCTCTCTCATATGTTCGGGAGCAGGTTGCAGATGAGCGAAAAACGAATTTGGTACAGGAGCGAAGCAGCGGGGGACTTCCAAATATTAACTCACCTTCTGGGCAGGGATCTTCAAGTGGCCGGCCTGGGGCCAGCGGAGGCAGTGCAGCCAGCAAGCTGGATATCCGTGACCTGACCTGGGAGGACCGAGAGAAGGTTATGCGGCTGCTCTTCTCTAAAATCAACAACTCCTCACAGCAGTCATACTTTGGGCAGCTTCCTCCTCACTCATTCGATATGCCATATGATATGCCATATGCGCAGGCATTAGAAGATAGTGGCCATCAGAGTGAGGCTGGCCCAGCGCAGGTCGTGTAAATATATATTTTGTATAACCACTATATTTGATTCTTAGATCCTCAAAACGGCAATTACTACTCGCATCAGTCATATGGGCTTTTGGCATGCTGTTGAAAATTGTGAAAGGTCATTTGCACGGCAATAGGTTGTGTGAGTCTGTCATTACACAAGCAAAGACGGTTTTGTATTTTGGATACCCGAGTCTGTCAGTGCACGGAAATAAAGGCAATAAATTGTATTCAACTGAATCTGTCAGTACCAAATCAAAGTCACCCTACAAACTGGTGCAGGAATATCTTTCGGTATAGTCAAAAGACACGGCTATGTGTTATTAGTTAAATATTTTGCCATTGCTGAATAATGTAGGAGCCTCCAGTTTGGGAAGTCTAAACTGGGTAATTACGAAAATGAAACATTGATGTATGTAACTTCTAGAAAACAATCTGGGCAATATACTTTTACTGTATATCTCAACTTACTAAAAATTTGACTATACACCTCAACCCCCCGTCCCCGGGACAAGTAGTGTACATATCTCAACTGCACGGAGCTATCTATCTATACTCTTTGAGCTCGCAGACTAAGTTATCTATCTATATACATATATATGTATAGAAAGAGCGGTATCAAAAACTCTATTGTAAGGCGCGTCTCTCAATTGAAATGTCAAAGGCATAGTAAACATACAACATGCCAAAACACTAACTACCTAGATGAACATCATGCAAATTCCCAACGTTCACCCATGCTGATAATCATGGCTAGCCCTGCAAGCAATTCCGTAGCCCTACGAGCCGTGCAAGGCGACCACCATCCGCTTCAACCAATAGGTCGAAAAGCTCCGCGCGTGCTCCATGTTGCATCCTCCTCCTCCTGATAGATAGATGCTGACTTGGAACACTCTTGGAACACTGTTTTACATGTATAACTAAAAAAAAAAAGGAATATAAATACAATCGCCGATAAAATATCGTCGCTTGCGGGCGATTTCGCAACGCCTTGACCCACGTGGTCGATATAAGTTCGCATGTTGGGCAAAAATCGCCCTCAAAAACTTTTATATCGCTGGGAATAACGCAGTATTTTGAAATTAGTTTGACCACGCGGACAGGTGGCGGGGGGTTGGACTTGGGACCTTGGACAAAGGCGATTTTCAAGGGGGTGTCGACCTTTGACTTGCCCATGGAAATCAAGGTGGGGGTGATCTTGACTTAGGCTCAGAGAAGGTGGAGGGGGGGTACACATAGGACTTTCCCTTAAAATGACGCATAGAGCGCCCGCACTTGTTATTTCAAAATACCTCGTCTATTATGGAAGACGCACGAGTACGCTGACAGGCAGGAGGTGTCACGTTTACGGCAATGTTATAAAAAAGGGGATGATTTCCAATCGGTGGAGATCGTGTATAAATCGGAATTTGGTGTTGCACGTTGGACGGCACATAATCATGGCTTGAGCCATGGTCCTGAATATTCGCAGGTTGTGGATATTGTACTAGGGTGTATCGCGAGTCAGTACGAGAGACAGACGTGTCAGAGTGACGAGTGACAACATTGATGACAGTCACCAATCGGAAATGACGACAGTCACCAGCATGATCGAATGACAGAGGTGACTGGCAGAATTGACAAAGGTGACCGACAGAAGTGACTGACTCAAATGTGACATTTGAATATCTGCACCTACAGCAGATCAGACTTGAGAGAATTGGTGGGAAACCATTTAGGATTCGATCAGTCGAATATAATTGGAGGGAATCGAGGAGGACCTCAGTTATACAGTCACATCAGCAGATCTGTGAGTATTCAAATGAGGGACTTGGGAGGTGACAGTCAGAGACATTTAAGTACCGATGACAGATCCCAGCTGATTGGCTGTTGCAGTCAGCAAATGACTGAACACATGAAGGTGGCATGGTAAGGACGAGGTATCTTAAGTAGAGAGCTGTGCAAGCTCTCGGGGTTGAGTTTGAATTGGTCGTACATTGCAGCCACCTCTGTGGCTGTTAGGCAACTTGAGACCAAAAGAGTAATTAAAAAAGATCCGTATCCGATATTAACCATGTACTGTCTGTACATCCTATGATCATGGCATCATATTACCTGTAAGTGTTTGCTTACATACCTGTGAGACTGGTTCAGTCCTCACACCCCGAATAACTGGTATCAGCGTGGTCGTGGTTCACGACTGCCGTTGGTACTAGCGTTCTACAACCCTGTACCAACATAAAATTTAGCTTGAATTTTCCGCCTTTGGGCGAAGAAATCGTGTCGAACAATTGGACACGTTCGTTTGAGACCTGTGCCGATTATAATAGCCCTGTGCCGATTATAATAGCTCTGTGCCGATGATATCGTCACAGTTTGGGAGCGGCTCCGTCATCGGCCCATCGGCAACGAATTTCTTGTGTGGTCCGCAGTGTATTTCGCCGACGTATTTGCCGAGTGTTTTGCTGGAAGTTCCTGCGAGTGGGTCGTACCCGCATCATGCTTCGCGGCTTGAATCGTACGTGCGGTGTGGTATGATCAGCGGTTGGTTGGCATGGCATGCGTCGCGCATGGCTTATGTTGCTGGAATTGTCACACCGCTCACTCCTGTGACTCTTCCCGTAGTAGTGTTTATGACTGTCACCCGAACCTGAACCCTAACTGTTTACGCCCATATAACGGGTTAACTTATCAGCTTTATTACATTCTGAGAAAACCATCACTGAGTGAATATATCCCGGGTCTTAGGGGTATATCCAACAGGTTTGGCCCCACGCATTCTTTATTTAGACACTGCGAAGTTTGGCCATGACTGGCTAAACGACGACGATTGAGATGGGATGAGGGGCTCCTCTAGAGGCGCGGCGGAGCGGTATGGCCTAGTTACATGTCTGGTTGATTGAATTTGCGGAGGGCTCGTGCACGTGGCCGCTTAATTTTCCTTGCTACGCGTTGGTAAACGTTGGAATTCTTGGTCGGATCCGACACCACATTCCTTGGCCGCGTTGTTTCATCCACATGCACGTTTGGAGAACTTTGTGCGCCGCAGCTTTCCCTTGATTCCTCGACGACCGCATTTCGACTCTTGGCCGCCCCTCCTTCCGCATCTCGCCCCAGCTTTCCCTCACTTCATCTCTGCAGTCTTCTACACCATGGTTGCGACGAGATTGACCTCGAGTATGGCGTCTCGCCGACACTCCTTAGCTACAATTTTCGACTCCGCTGCTGCCCGTAATTCCGTTACGCCGGCTACGCCGGCGCCTGCTGGTGTTCCGGCTGGTAGCCCCTCATTTGTGTCGCACTGGTTCTTTTATTTGTCGTGTCGCAAAAGATTCGTTTATATTAACGACGCTTCGCAGCTTTTTCAGAAATATGCTGTTTTTCATTTCGTTTCCCTTAAAGGAGCGAAACAGGTTTCCTGGAAAAAAGTGACATCGACAGGCCACACTGCAAGAGCTGTCCCTCAAAAATTACGCCGTTGGAAAAATTCCAAAAATTTCCTGTCCATGTCAGCAGTCCTACCATGATTGTGTCGAGCGCTCGCGCTTTACCGGCCAATCATGATACGATAGCATCTCAGCAGTCCTACCCCGGATTCTTTCGACCGATCGTTCGTAACCGACAACGAGAGACACGTTTAACAATTCAAAATTATTGCTGGAACAATCACACCGCTCGCTTTGTGACTCTTCCTATAGTAGTGTGTATGACTGTCACCCGAACCCGAACCCTAACTGTTTATGCCCGTTATATCGGGTTAACTTATCAACTTTATTACATTCTGAGAAAACTTACCACTGAGTGAATATATCCCGAGTCCTAGGGGTATATCCAACAGGTTAGGCCCCACTCACTCTTTATTTAGACACTGCGTAGTTTGGCCATGTCAGGCTAAACACCGACGCTTGAGATGGAGTGAGGGGCTCCACTAGAGGAGCGGCGGAGCGGTATGGCCTAGTTACATGACTGGTTGATTGGACTTACGGAGAGCTCGGGCTCGTGGCTGCTTGATTTTCCCGTACTACGCGTTGGTAGACGTTGGGATTTTGGTCGGATCCAACACCAAGTTCCTTGGCCGCGTTGTTAGATCCACATGCACGTTTGGGGAAACTTTTACGCCGCAGCTTTCCTTCTTTTCCTCGACGACCGCCTTACGACTTTTGGCCGCCGCTCCTTCCGTTCCTCGCCGCATTTACCCTCACTTCGTCTCTATAGTCTTCTACATCATGGTTGCGACTAGATTGACATCAAGTATGGCGTCACGCCGACGCTCGCTAGCTACAATTTTCGACTCCGCTGCCGCACGTAATTCCGTCACGCCGGCTACGCCGGCGCCCGCTGGTGCGCCAGCTGCGAACTCCGCCCAAGCCGTTTTCTTGGCGGGTGTTCGCTCGCTCACGCGTGAGCGCTTCGACGAGAGCGTGGCGAAGCACGTCATCCGGAAATGCTTTCCCGACAAGCATGACCGATTTACGGGTACGGAGTCGAACGCTCAGGTGCTCCTCTCCAAGCTGGTGCCTGCTCTCCAGGAGGCATTCGAGGCCGAGGACGCGCTATTTGCCCCTATGTTCGACTTGGAGGACTCCACGTTGGCCGTGCGACCCGAGGCCAACAAGCTCCTCTTCTCAACTCTCGAGCTCATCGTGTCTCCCGCCTCTCCAGCGGGTGACTGGCTCGAGGCATCTGCGACCTTGCACCCTCTGGACGGCAAGCGTGCCCTGCTGGAGCTCGCAAGGCGTCTGCTGGACTCCGGTGCACCCTTCCAGGGGACATCGGACCTCCTTGGCGTCCGTTTTAAGGCCCACACCGACCCGTCCGAGTCCATCACGGACTTCAACGCGGCCTTGCGGTCCGCCAAGAGGCGCAACACCCTCGACGATGACGAGGTGAAGGAGCTCTTCCTCGCCGCGCTGGACCCCGCTTTCTACGCGCCGGTGGTGTCGAGGCTCTTCACCCACCAGCAGCGAGCGGCCGTGGACCTTCTTACCATTCAACAATGGGTCCTCGAGTGCTACGCCTGACACGTGGCAGCCGGTACGCACACTGCCTCGTTCGCCCTGTCCGCAGCGGCCGTGGCCACTGACGGCGACACCTCGCAGCTGTCCGACCTCACGGCCATCATCCTCGACGTGAAGCGGCAGCTGAAGGTCCTCACGGACAAGGTCAACGGGCGGGGTTTTACCCCGCGGGCGGACAAGAACAAGATCGGCAACGGGGGAGGCGGCTCCGGTGTTCGTTTTGCGGCAGGTGACCTCCCGACGGGGGGAAACTGGCCGCAGTCGCAGGTGAGGAAGCGCGTTGCTTTCCACAAAGGCAGCGGCGACTTCATTCCATTCTGCCAAAATTCAACGTGCAAGAAGGACGAGGCCCGCCACTGGCACCGCGACTGCCCGAACGGCGGCAAGCACGGCGCTGGGGGAAGCTTCCACAGCTTCTCCCTCGGTGACATCGAGAACGACTTGCTGGCGGAGCAGTTTCAGACGGCCATGGACGAGCACGACGGCGAGCGGTTCGATGCGCTCTGCCTTCTGGCGGGGGGCAAGCCGGAGATGCTCGACGGCGTTTCGGCGTGTTCCTTCGGGATCGAGCCGGAGCGGGAAGACGGTGCGTTGCAGGAATTCCTGCCCTACTGCCAGCCTGCCACCCACATGGGCGGCTTCACGGTCGGTGGTGTCGAGAGCGGGATCTCGGCTGCCGCTTGCACGCATGTCCGCGAGGACGCACCGCCGGCGCCACCGCCGGCGGCAATCACGCATGTTTGCCCGGACGAGTCGGGGGCGTCCGACGCCGATGACATGATGCCGGTGGACCCCATGCACGCGCACGAGCCCGACCTCTGCTTTGCGGACCGGATCGCGCGGATGGGGGGACTCTCGATCACGGCTGAGGGCAAGGACTTGGCGATGCGGTACATGCACGCCGGGTCGGAGACCGACTCTTGCGACGGCGACGCGGACGGGTCTGCAGCTGGGTATGACCCTATTGACGATGAGGATGCGGTCCCGCAGCCTCTAACATCTCGTCGGGGATGCGGTGCACCGCCTTGGGGGTTTGGCCGCTCTTCGGCGATTGCGGTGATGGTGTGTGCTCTCTTCTGTGTTTGCGCCACCGCGGCGCCAATCTCGGCTGCCACTCTTGGCGAGGCATGTGCACCGGACCACACCGGCCTGGAGGTCGGTGGTGCTGCCGAGGCGACCACCAGCGAGCCTGCATTCACTTCTGCGGCACCGGTTGCTATTCCACCGCGCCGGCACGGCCGGCACCGTGCTCGGCAAGGCCTTCACAATGCACCGATCGGGCTTTACATCCCAGTACCTCCACTCCCGGTCCCGCCCGCTTCACCGCTGTATTGGGATGCACCACCGTCACCGGACTACTCACCGGGACCGACTACTGACGAGGAGGACGGGGAGGATCCCTCGCACGACGATCGAGACCTTTCAGATTTCTTCTGGAGCTCTACGAATGATTCAATCACGGCATCGACATCTTCAATTCACGGCACCATGACTGTGCTGCGGGCCGGCACAGCAGTGCCACCGCCAACTAGTGGCTAGGAAGTTAATCATGCCGCTCCTGCACAGTGAGATTGACCGTAGCTGTATGTGCAGAAGGGTCCGATCACGGACCGGTTTCAGGTTTACAACTCTTGACTGGGAACCGCCCTGCCAGAAAGGACAGGCCTTCCCTTAGAGCCCAATTTCCACCGCTGTAGATGGTGTTTGTTCACAGGTTTCACTTTCGGCTAGCCAGTCACCACACTAGGTGGTGTGCTGGAACAGTCACACCGCTCGCTTTGTGACTCTTCCTATAGTAGTGTGTATGACTGTCACCCGAACCCGAACCCTAACTGTTTATGCCCGTTATATCGGGTTAACTTATCAACTTTATTACATTCTGAGAAAACTTACCACTGAGTGAATATATCCCGAGTCCTAGGGGTATATCCAACAATTATACCACAAAGATATATATGCTGTTTTTCATCCATGTCAGCAGTCCTACCATGATTGTGTCGAGCGCTCGCGCTTTACCAGCCAATCATGATACGATAGCATCTCAGCAGTCCTACCCCGGATTCTCTCGACCGATCGTTCGTAACCGACAGCGAGAGACACGTTTAACAATTCAAAATTATACCACAAAGATATGCGGAATTTCCAATTATGAATTTGTCGCAACACTTCTCTAACAGGTGTAACAAACGCCGGCTTCTCATGGTACCGCGCCGGGTTTGTCCAGCTGGTGACACGCGTGACAGAGGTGACAGCGTGACAGGCTTTGCTAAGATGACCGCCTGAGATATGCAGACCTGCCAGAGAAGATATGGTCATTATCGGGTGACCAGAGAATGATAAGATGAAGATGGCAGTGACTCCTTTGCCACTGACGTGTCAGTCAGAATGTGGTAAACGGTAACATTGTTAGAGCTGGCATGGAATAATGACTTTCCATTGGCCAGATGAAGATTTGAGGGCTAGAACCCGTTACAGTTTTGGGAAATGTGACAGAGCATTGAGATATAAGTAAGCTCTGACCGTAGGTCAGGCTAGTGGACTCATTATTGTTTTGCTTCGCAAGTACTAGGTGGCTGTTCGCGTGCCAGTGCTAGAGTGCTAAGACAGTTCTGCTCACAGCTTTTGTACACAATAATTCGTATTTTGTGGTTATTATATCAATTTTGATGGATATGTTTTACTGCTGTTTTCATACTTTTTCAAAACAATAATGTCCTGCGCGGAGCGGCTTTTTATTTCAGTGTTAATCCAGAAGTAAAGACCCTTTGGCGAGAAGTCAGCAGCAGTTTGTAAGAGCGGATTCGGAAGTCGGGCGACTCCAGGGGCACCCACGGTGCACTGGCGGACCCTTCTTCTTCCCTGAACTTGGTGGTACTTGCACTGAAAGAGGCTACCAGCGACGGCGGCAACGGATCAGCTCTGAATTCACTGGTTGATGAGCGGCCTTCTTCTATCCGGTGATATGCTCAGCACCTTGTTCTGCAGTGAATCCAGGGGCACCCCTGGTGCACTGGCCTAACTGCTAACAGGTGTTCTTCAGTTTAGAGCTAATCAGCACGGCATGAGCTTGGGCGGCGGCGGCGACAGAGTGGATCAGCAGTGAATGTGCACCTTGATGAGCTACTTCTCAGTGGTTTCTCCAGCTGGCCACCTTGTTTGAAGTGAATCCAGGGGCACCCCTGGTGCACTGGCCTAACTGAAAGGCAAGTGTGCGTGACCTGGAAGCTAATTAGCGGCGGCATCTGCCTGGACTTACTAGCTAAGAGTGGATCAGCAGTGAATGTGCACCTTGATGAGCTACTTCTCAGTGGTTTCTCCGGCTGGCCACCTTGTCTGAAGTGAATCCAGGGACACCCCTGGTGTACTGGCCTAACTGAAAGGCAAGTGTGCGTGACCTGGAAGCTAATCAGCGGCGGCATCAGCCTGGACTTACTAGTTAAAAGCGGATCAGCAGTGAGTTGCTGCTCTATGTCTGGAACTTCATCTTACGGTTTCTTGGGCAGCTCCACCCTGTCTGACGGTTAATCCAGGGACACCCCTGGTGTACTGGCCTAAACCTGAAGTAGGAAAGAGCTTGCCAGAGGACTAGCGGCGACATTAGCTCTGAAGGCGACAAGTGAGTGGTCTTTTTATGCAATATTCACTGGTGTGACACAGCTATCTGGTGGATTCAGAGTTAATTACTTGCCCAGCCTGGAGTGCTGCTGACCACTGGAGGGACTTTCTAGTTCTTTATCATAATGTGTGGGAGAATTCTTTTATCTTTTCTACAGTATTGGTCAGCTGGTGAGGCCCTCATATCACCAGTGACCTTCTGAATTAGCAGTGGTGTTGCGAATCCAGGGGTGCTCAGCACACTGGCTTAGCTCCCAACTCTGTGTGGCGACTTTGTTCTTGCTTACTGGACCGGGGAGTGAACTTCCATGCCAACTCCGGTACCCTTGATTAGCAGTGGTGTTGTGAATCCAGGGGTGCTCAGCACACTGGCCTAGCTCACACCGCTGCGTGTTTGTGCTATTCCTGGTGCCGTGGTGGAAGAGGAGTTGTCCTCATATTCTCTGTGCTCTTGATGAACTTTGGCTCAGCTAATCCAGGGGTGCTCAGCACACTGGCCCAGCTTTAAGCCCTCCTTGCACGAATATTCTGCATCTGCTGCGGATTCAGAGCGTTGAGACACAGTGCTGGACCTTTAGCTTTCGCTGGCTGCACGCGTTTCGTTCTTCCGCTTGTTCAGAACGGTGCTAATCCAGGGGCACTCAGTGCACTGGCCCAAACCAGTCTGAATTAAGCTTCCGTCCTACATCTGCTGCTGATTCAGAGCGCTTACACGTGGTGCTGGACCTCTGGGCTTGCGCTGGCTGCACGCACCGCGTATTTTTGCCTGGTCAGCGCGAGGTGAATCCAGGGGCACTCAGTGCACTGGCCTAAACCAGCCTGAATCAGGCCTCCAGTCTGCTGGTGAACGAGCTTTGCGCTGAGGGAGGGGACTCTTCCTTGGTCCCACTTGCTGAGCATTAACGCAGTACTTTACCACGGAGGGTGAGGCGGAGCCACGCGCTGCCTCTGCCCAGTCCAGAGATCGTGAGGCACGACGACTGGCGCGAGAGAGGGTCAGTCAGGATCTTGACACGGGATATATGAGCACAGAGGGGTCGGGTCCAGAATCCATCCCCTCTACACCGGTATCACCAGCAGCAACAGCGTTCGCAGCAGCAGCAGCAGCCTCAGAGCCTGCAGCCAATCAGTTCCTCTTTGCGTTTGACGACGTAGACGAGATGGATCATTATGACAAGGATAGTCACACGCTTGACAAGGATGATGTCAAGCTCCACTACACTGGTGGCAAGAACGAGGATAGGGCGCTCTTTATCAGGCGTTTCGTTGACATGGTAGCAAAAGTACAGCGGGCTTACGAGGCTAGGAAGCGCAGGCACATGAGGTCAGCGACTTTTCACGCGCTCAGTCAGCAGGCGAAGAAGGCTTTCGTTGACTCCAAGCCAGACTACAGATCGTTGTGGGATAGCCTGCCCTCGTTCCTAGCAGGGGACGATCATTCAACCTCAGTCGCCTATGACTGGTGGTGCGCTGCATATCTGAAGAATGGCATCATGGCCTCACACGCGTGTCATGTCTTGAGGGATCTCACCACGAGAGACGCTTTTCAGGGCTCAGTGCGCTGCGCACAACCTCCTTTCCATGAGCTGGCGCCAGGAGCGACATGGGCAGTCTGCAAGGTGTTCGAGGAAGGCGATGCCGATGGCGAAGAGTCTGATGAGTGGGAACGTGAGGGAACCTCCACCAAGGGTCTCACGGGGACAGATGGCACGGAGGATTCTCACTATTTTTGGGCCTTGAGGGCTTTCATTGCAGAGCTCGAAGCCAAGTTCCTGATGAAGGGCACCAATGAGAAGGAGGACCTGTTGATAGCCAAGTCGCAGACCACCGAGCAGGACGGCCTCGCTTACGTGAAGAGCTGTCGCCGCAGGGAGGCAGCGCTCAACGTCGGCAAGATGGTGGAGGACCCCATTGTCAGGCAGGACATCGAGGAGTGCATCAAGGGTCTACGCATCAAAGAGTACCGGGATCGCGTGTCCGAGCAGTTACGAGTCAGCCATCCTGCCCCCAACAAGGTCACATGGGAGGACCTGGAGGTCATTGTGGAGGTGCAGGACAAGCTGAAGAACGATGCGGAGTCTTGGGCTCTCACACTGCAGCAGGAGCTGGTTCGCAGACTCACCTGCGTGTACTCTTGCTACGAGGCCAGGCAGCTGGGGCTTGACCTGGCTGCACTAGTGTCCGCCATGAGGCGCTCTGGTTCTGCCCCCAAGACTGGAGACAGACGCAGGGACCCCAGGAAGAAGGAGCCAACACAGCATGGTGGTGATGACGCCAAGAAGCCTTCGAGGGAGGTGAACAATGCAGAGCGCCAGAAGCCTACCTACGGCAAGGTGCCACCACCTGACGCTTCGAAGGAATTCCAGTGTGATTGGTGCTTCACACGCTTGCCCCACACTCCAGAGCGTTGCTACACGGGGTGCCGTGATGCCCGCGTGCCTCCGAACTTCCACAAGGACAGGCAGAACTCGAGGTGGCCGAATGAAGTCAAGAATGCCCAGATGCGTGCTTACAACATCGCGCACCGCTTCGACAACCACAAGATGGGGATCACCACGAAGGATTGGCTTAAGCTGCCAGAGGCCAAGCAGAAGCAACCGCAGCAGCAGCAGCAGCAGCAGGTGGCGGCCAGCGCTGAGGTCAAGGAGAAGCTCGCTGCAGAGTTGACAGGCCTTCAGACAGGGACACCTCCAAAGGGGGACAAGGGCGCCGATGCACAGGCCCAGTCAGAGGACAGCGATGCTGAGACTGAGTACAACTCCAACTTCAACCAGCAGGCTGAGTATGAGGAGGATGAGAAGGACTGCCCTGCTGATGATGGGCTGGAAGATAGTCATGATGTTGGCATCAGTCACGCACCAGGTCTCCAGGCCAGGGCCGCAGTCGCCCTGGGCAGCACTCAGAAGATGCAGAGCTTCCAGGTCAAGACGCCGGAGGAGTTCGACAAGGCCGCTCAGGTGCCCAGAGCCGTTCCTCCCAACGTCCTCAGCAGGAAATTTCACCTGCTGGCGTCCAACCTTCGCAGTTCCGTGCGCACTTGTTCGCAGATTGCGGCCATCTTGATATCACAGCACGCCATCGACCTCCCAAAGGACATCGAGAACCTCCTGGCGCTGGAGGAGCTCATGGGCAACGAGCCGAATAATGCGACAGAGCAACCCACCGAGGTCAACGAGCATGAACTTGAGGACGCGCACGCCACAGTGGTGCAGGGGGTAAGAGAGGGAGCAGATAGTGCAGAACACCGCACGATCGAGGAGGTGCCGCTGGACGAGATGCCCGACGGCGTGGTCGACAGTGCCGCCGCCCGGTGTGCAGCCGCTGCCTGTGTGAACGACCTGGGGGTGGTTGACTTCAGCGACCATGGACATGTACGAGCTGGCACCATCAAGACCCACGCCTACGACGCGCTGAGGGCGAAGATGAAGCAGCACCTGACCGACGAGCAGGTGTTGCTGATGACTCAGGTGCAGCCCATCTGCAAGTTGCAGAATGCCACCCTGCATGAGGGTCTGGCGTTGGTGTCGTCTGGTGGTGAGCTTATGCTGTATCGGGCAATCCTCATGGACACCGGCGCCAACTGCAACATCATCTCCATCGCGGTCGTGAGGCGGCTGGGCCTCACGGTGTACGAGGCCAGCACCGACGCCAAGGTCACCAGGTGTGACAACAGCCCTACGAAGTTCACGCATTACTGCTATGTGGACGTCATACTGGCTGCGGGCACACCGCACATGACGCTTCACCGGTTGTACGCCTTCGTGACCTTCGAGCCCGAGAACTCTTGGGATCTGCTGATAGGCACCGGGCCGCTGAAGAACTCCTTGATGATCGACATCAAGCTTGGAAGTGGCGTGGCCGTGTCACATGCGCCAACGATTTTGGGCATGGATGCTCAGGTGGTGCTTCCGTTGGTTGACATGACGCCACCCAGGCGTCCCCACCTGCCCAGGCGGGTCGACCCAGTAACCCAGAGGCATTCGTTTGGGCGGCCATCGGGCAAGGCAGATACAGGTAAGACCCATTGCGTTGATGGATGCATGCATATGTGTTCCAACTTACACTTTCTTTGTTATTCTACAGATTCACCTGCTTTGGACATCAGCATTTGCTGGAGGCAAAGCGTCGCTGCGTCAAGGCGGATGAAGCAAAGCACGCAAACCATGAAAATCGAACGGAAGCGTTTCAGTTCATCGAATGTCGTCTCTTCATGAACTTGAGCGCCATCGAAATGAATCAGGTGTGTCTCACTCATGCCAGTTTTCTCAGGTGCTTCTCAGGGCTTACATACTCAAGTGTTTAGGGAGGGTTTACGGTCGGCCAGCTTCTCAGCTATAGTCATGATCCGTGCAATTCGTTTGCGCACGCAGCTTGGGAATGAGCAGAACAACATTGACGCCTACATGAAGCACCGCAACATCACGGAGATCATTCTTGGCATGCGAAAACACGTGGAGAAACTGATGGCTGACCCCAGCGAGAGAGACGTTGCAATGAAGAGGTTTGAGCACCTGATTTTCAGTCGGGTGCCGCCGAAGCAGAACTTGGATTTCAACTTCGAAATGGCGCTGAAGACGCAGGTGTTCAATCACCAGAAGCTGAATGCAGACAAGAAGAACGTGCATTGGGCTGCTTGGGCTATCTCGGTGCAATCGCACAAGTTGTTCAAACAACTTCAGAGAGGTGCTGCCATTTTTTGTGAATCCCGTCTCAACATTATTCTTATTTGCTCTTAGGTGTTTTTGCAGTAGCTAACTGACGATTTGGTATTTCATGTTTTCGCTTTCAGTGATGAAGGCCCACAATGAAGGTAGTGCTGCAAGAGGCGCATGCATCTGTTTCAGCTGGACACGCGGGCAGGGACAAAACTCTGGAACGAGTACTGCGACGCTTCTGGTGGAAAGGGGCAGCAGAAGATGTGGGACGCTGGGTTTCATCTTGCACTATCTGTCAAGCGGTGCGACCGAGAAATTCTTACCCGGATGGATTGCTGAACCCACACACTATTCCTACGCGACTATGGCAAGTGGTCAGTGTGGACTTTGTCACTGGACTGCCAGTCACGGCGCGGAATCACGATGCCTTTGCTACTTTCACGTGTAAGCTCAGCAAAATGGTTCACATCATCCCGTTGAACTTCCAGGACAGCTCCGCTGAGGTTATCGCTCGAATCTACTTCGACCACATCTGGAAACTACATGGCACCCCTATGAAGATTGTCTCTGACCGCGACCCTCGTTTTCAGGATGCTATGTGGAAGGAATTGATGAGACTTATGGGAACCAAAGTGGCCCCCACCACGCCTTACAACCCTCGTTCGGACGGACAAGCTGAACATACCAACCGCGTGGTAGAAGACATGCTAAGGTCCTTCGTAGGCAGCAATCCAGAGGACTGGGATTTGTGGTGTGCTAACGTAGAGTTCGCCATAAACGATACGCGGAGCGATGTAACCGGCTTTACCCCGTTTGAGTTGGTCTTGGGGCACTCGCATATGTCGCAACTGGACTTGTTCCTGCAAGCGGCTGCTGGACAACACTCCAGGCGTACGGGTGGAGAAGGTACTGCCCACGAGATGGCGAGTAAATTCGCGGCTCAACTAGAGGACGCCCGCACTAAGCTAGAACTGGCACAGCAACGCCAGCGACATCAGTTTGACCAGCGTCACACCGCCAAATCCTTTCAGTTGGGAGACTTGGTCTGGGTAGATGCCAAGCATCTCACGGAAAATATCATGAACCGCGAATCCTTCAGGAAGCTGGGACCTCGCTGGCACGGGCCCTTACCCATCACCGAGAGGTTCTTCGGTGACCAGCAGCGAGAGCTACCCGAAATTGACAGAGGTGCTCCGGTGGCTTATCGGCTCAAGTTACCCCCTAAATGGCGTATCCACGATGTTTTTGCGCAGCATCGCCTCAAGGAATACCGCACCGCGGATGAAGCTTTTGCGCTGCGTCGGCAAATACCTACCCATGCAAGCAAGCGCCGCACACCACAACTCAAGATCCGACTTGCCTGCGGGAACCGGGCGCGTGGTTGAGGAGCTATCCTCCCATCGCAGCCTGCTGCCTCCGCAGACCCAGGTGCAAAGATACAAGGGACGTCTTGAATAAACAACAAAAACAGAGCCAGACAACCTGCTACCGGCGCGTGGTTGAGGAGCTAGCTATCCTCCCACCGCACCCACGCAAGCAAGCGCCGCACCCAACAACTACAGATCCGACTTGCCTGCGGGAACAGGGCGCGTGGTTGAGGAGCTATCCTCCCATCGCAGCCTACTGCCTCCGCAGACCCAAGTGCAAGGAAACAAGGGACGTCTTGAATAAACAACACCCCAAAATTGCGAGGGCGGGTACACTTACTCTGTTGGGGCGGGGGCACACTCCACTTCACTGGAACTAGGTCAAAAGGGAGAATCCCAGGGGACGACCCTCACCTTAGGTTGCTCTGCCTCCGCCGCGGATGGGTCTTCCCCGCCGCCTTCAACTGCTGCTCCGGCTTCTTCAGCTGCCTCTGCGGCGCCGGGTTCCTTGTTCAAGTCAACCAAACCGGGTTGACCTTGTTGTTGATGACCCCCAGTTGGGGGTCTCGCTCTCGGTCGCTTTGCAACGCGACCTCCGAGCCGCTCAGCAGGAGCCTGAAACACCACACCAATAAATTAGTCTTCCTTTCCGAACAGTCCTGCGCCAACCATAACCATTATTACCAGACCTATGCAGCCGAGCCTCCAAAAAATACGCAGTTTTCCGATGAACACAAACCGCACCGCTGGCGAGTCACCCTTGTACTCAACGGCACTCTGCCTTAACAACTCCCCGCGAGCGAGTTGCCGACGGGGCGCAGACATTGTCAAAATTTTAACGGACGGATAATAATTCTAATAGTTAGTTGCGGCTTCAAGATAGAAGCCTTCAACCACTTTTCAACTTTTTATTTGAAATAGCTCCTCCTACCTATTTAGTATTCCTAGTATTCTTATTACTACGGTGCACGCCTACCACCTGCCTGCTTCTATAAATATTCTGGTCACGTTCTATCTCTGATAGCATTCGAAATACATACGCACTGTAATTAACCCGATTATAAAAAACAACTCGAGCCCTTCGTGTTTTCTGATTGGCCTACGCGCTCACGCGACCTTGCGAGCCATGTCGCTTCGACGTATATAAAACTGAATGCTGCCTCACTTCACCACGCTCGTCGGTTTATAAGTATTTCACTCCCCTCCAGTCCCTCACAAGCGTCCCGATCACTGATCCCAGTGACTTGCTTGCGGTTTCGGTCTCGTGCGTCGTCCTCGTGACCTCTTGAATGAGC
Source organism: Cymbomonas tetramitiformis (assembly GCA_001247695.2). NCBI lineage: Eukaryota > Viridiplantae > Chlorophyta > Pyramimonadophyceae > Pyramimonadales > Pyramimonadaceae > Cymbomonas > Cymbomonas tetramitiformis. Next base: position 26,432 of record LGRX02028052.1, read on the forward strand.
CCCGGGGCATTATGAAGCCGGCTCGATGACCCTGCCAGTCATTTTCTGCCAGTCGGATATAAATCAAGCGAAGGTAAGGAAACATAACCAAAAGTACGCATTAATAACCAAAGGTAACCAGAAGTAAGGGAAAACCTATTCCTAGTGTATGGGCTGCATATCGGCTGATATATCGGCGGGTATATAGGGTGCATATCGGTTGATATATGGGCTGATGTATGGGATGCATATCGGCTGATATATAGGGTGCATATCGGCTGATATATCGGCTGCATATCGACCGATGAAATTTGGAAATCTAACGTAGAGCAAAATGACAATAGCAGAATCTGAAATCAAGCATTCCAAAACTGAAATCTGAAATCCACCGTAGAGCAAAATCAGCCAAAACTGAAAATCGGAAATCTAATGTGGAGCAAAATGACACATATAAAAATCTGAAATTGGTTTGTAAAATCTGAAATCAAGCATTCAAAAAACTGAAACCTGAAATCTAACGCAGAGCAAAATCAGCCAAAATTGAAATTTGGAAAATCTAACATAGAGCAAAATGACAAATGCATAGGAAGGCAGAGGGTGCAAAGTTCTTCAGTTATGTGCTCCGTGAGGGTGAAGCTGTCTTATGGGAGCAGCTATTTCCTTGTTCGCGCCAAACCCTAAGTGTGTATATGCCATACTGAGCAATATCTGTGCTACTTCAAATAATGCAAAGAAGCGGAATCAAAGCCCGCGTTGTGAAAAGAAAACACGTGCATAAATAATGGTTAGGAATACAAGCGGAATCATACCCCGCTAGGGAAGATACCAATGGGCATAATTAAAGTGACGTGCAGATGGGTCATGCACATCTCGCGGCGACACCCCATATGGTTTCAGCCAAAATCACATCCGAACGCGTGCGAATCATGGAAAATGGATTAGACCATCGTTTTCCTCGACATCGAATTGTGTTTACACACATATATATCATAGTTTTATGTTATATTTATCAATACCTTGAAACCCTAACCCAAATCCCTATTTTAGAGCCCCTCCAGGTGCGATGTGAAGTCTTGTTTCGCAGACATAGGACACTTTCCTATGTAGCAAGTGCGGGAGTTTTATGCGTGAGTTTGACACCAGCTGCATACACCCGTAATTATGCGGGTGCTGCAACCATAATGTGCATATATGCGGAACCCATCTCAAAGCCGAATCTCTGCGTAAGTTATGCAGGTCGAAAAAACCCGGATGCCCGTCATGATTGCGATCCTTCACGATGCCAAAGGCTGGATCAAAGACTTGCTTCAGCATAGATGCCAACCGAACACATAACGAACGGCGTGATGTGCTGTGACAGCCCATCCACGCCAGTTACAGACAAGGTAGTGGTAGCCAGAGGGGTCAATAGAAGCACCACATACATACGGTATGACACCAGCTAGAATAGGCATCGGGGCACCTAATTGCAAAGCCAAGGCGACAACTGCCTGAGCGTCAGTGGAAGCCGAAAAGAAGGCGGCGCGGGGATGGCTGCCACGTGAGCAGTGGTGCCACGTTGGGAAAGGGAAAGCAAGCGAGTGGTCAAATAAATCAAGCCAATCGGATCCGTTCAAGACCGCAGAAAGGTCCTTCTGCAACTTAGTTTTGGGCTGCGCAAAGAGACCCCACCCAAGCTCTGAATCCAACTCGGGCCAACCCACTGATGGGAAGGGATGGCCATCTCTCCGGGCCTCAACCACTCGGTTGTGTGAAGTGCCAAAGCGCCTGTAGTGAGTAATGGAGGCTTTGTTCCAACTCCCCCCACCCCGCCAAACCCGTGACTGCAAAGACTAGGGAGGCAGCACTCCTCCAAGACTGGCACCCCATCAAGCCGCATACGAGACCGCACCTGAGCCCAAGAACCTACCCACCCTGCCAATGACGACACCCGTTGGGCAATATATCCGGGAGTGTGGGCCTAGTCTGTGTGGCATGTGATAGTTGCAGTCGTGTCACGTGGCGATGCGCATTTTTTGTGTCGCAGTCGAGCGAGGACAAAGAATCGCGATTCAACAGATCCCGATTCGAGGGTCCGGGGACCGGGGTGGTGCTGCGCTGTTGCGTTGCGTTGGCACATGATTGGCTGATATAGGTAGCGTGCGCTCACTCGACAAGAACTTTCAAACGCAAGTTTGAGCAGCAAGCCTTGCAGTATAGACCTTCCTTTTCTCAATCTTCTCGTAGCAGCAGCAGCTGATTTTGGCGGCGCTATTAGTACTCCACTGCGTTCATTACTTGAGCCGAGGATTGATGGCGGAAAGCGGCAGGTTCTAGAAATACCCCCCCCCTAGAACTTGCATTTTGCCTTTGGGGGGTTAGCACCCCCCCCCTAGGAGTTGCTTTTTGCCGTTGGGGGGTCAGCACCCCCCCCCTAGAACTTGCACTCGCGCACACTGCGGGGCGGGCGGGAGTGCCCCACGGTACCACCATAACGCGCGCGGGGCGAGCGGGAGTGCCCCACCGATACCACCATAACGCGCGCGGGTCGGGTGGGAGTGTCCCACGATACGTGCCCTGTGATACCACCATCACGCTCGCGGGGGACGGGAGTGCCCTACGATACCCCCATCACGCTCGCGGGGCGGGCAGGAGTGCCCCACGAGACCACCATCGCGCGCGTGGGGCGGGCGGGAGTGTCCCACGATACCACCATCGCGCGCGTGGGGCGGGCGGGAGTGTCCCACGATACCACCATCACGGGCGCGGACTAGTCACGCAAGGATGGTGGGGGTGGGAGTGCCCCGCGCTATCGCCTCACATGTTATATTATTATGCGCCGCAGGCGCGAATTTTTGAACATCGTTCCCGACTTTTTCGTTGAACACTAGAGTTATTCTGAGGCAAGGGGCTGTGCTCAGAACCCGCCCCTAGGACTTGCATTCTACCCTTGGGGGGTGAGCGCCCCCCCCCTAGGACTTGGATTTTACGGTGAGGTCAGCACCCCATAGGAAGTCGGAACCTCTTGCCCCCACGCTATCAATCCTCGGAAGCTCCTTCCGGTATTTTTGAGTTTTTTGGACATTGTTGGTTAAACGTGTTTTCTTGTTTTTTGTTGCTCCTGCGTTCTCGTCAACATCATATCTACATTTGTTCACTCGGCATTCTCATTCGCTTAGGATTGTTTATGTTACCCTGACCGTGTTAACGGATCTACGGCGGTCGGTCTCCAGCGGTACGTGTAACGAAGTTCTTCGAATCGTACGCATGACGGCGGCTTTTTCGCTACTGGCCGCATGCGTCTAAAGCGCATGTTAAACCCACATCTCGTTGTTTGCGGTTTTGTCTGAGTAGCAGCGCGATCGAGGACTGATCCTTGCGGGATTTGTTGCCGCTCAGAGTTGCGTTCGTGCTGTAACGTGCTGTATGTGCGTTTTCCCTGCAGTTTGAATGAAAGTTGTTTCGAATGGTAGCAGCGCGACTGGGGACTGTCCCAGGCGGGATCTTTCCCCGGTCGTTGCAGACCGATGCTATGGCATAGAGTTTGTTGTGCCATGCACATTTTTTAGCGAATCCGTGCTCGTTCGATTCTGCTTGTCGGTTGAAATTGTAGGTGCGTGTGTCTCCACCATGATAAGAAAGGCTTGACTATGCGTGCAGGTAGTGTGCTGCTTGCTTCAAGAGCTTTCAACATTCGTATGCACATGAAACAACCGAGAAGTGTAGCCTGGCCTGCATAGTTCATAGGATGCGTGTAGGCTTAGCTGTTGAGAAATCAAACTAATACGTTGAAAATGCCTGTACGTAGATAACATAGTCAAATGTAAGTAGTAACTGCTTGTTTGGTCATTGCTAGTTGTTAATTGCGCAGTATAGTTACATTCAGAATATTATATCAAAAACTTTGAGGAGTCCTGCATAAAGCATAGCCAGAGGCTATTAAAGCTCTTTCGGTGGTAACATCTCATAAAACGATTTTTTTTCTATAGACGTTACGTACATCGATTTATAAAATAATGATTATCAAGTTATCAGAATATCCAAATTAGAGGACTCCTGCATTAAGCAATAGCAAAAATATATGCAACATGAACACACATTAATGCATGAACACACATTAACTTTCTGCAAATTTCCTTTTCGCACAATTGTAAGTTGCATCAAACTGGATTCATCGATGAGATAATATTCCTAATCCCAATCCATTTTATAAGAATATCCTAAATTTTGGGTATCCAGATCATTGGGGGTGAAGAATGGATAATCAGATATGTTCACTGTTGCGAAGATACTGCCTCCATATTGATCCTTGGCTCCACACCTCGATGTTTAGCTTACTACATACTTGTATTGTGGCAGTGGGCCTATTGGGTCCCCTGGGCATACTCAAAGTTTCTGTATCTATATGTACCTGACTTCAAGTTTCTGTATCTATATTGCTGAATATATATATTAACGTATGCTCGTAGTTCTATCTCTGCAGCTATATCTGTCGGAACACTTCCAGAGGTAACTTCACACCAACTGCAGCCCCAACGACGCTGAACCAGCCTAACATGTACCTGCAAGAGAAAGGTGTTTAAAGTTCACTCTATCTTCCCTGGTAGAAGCAACGAAATTTCAGCTTCCATACCTGAGCAGGGTAGAACGTCGGTTGCCAACTGCGGTTTTGTGACTAGAGATATAGCTTGACTGTGGGCACGACGTCGACAATAACTCCTGTGCATTGTTCGTGAAGTTTCCTTCAGCCTGAGGAATATATTGCCACGCACGTAAAAACAAGTCTTTCCAGCTTCAAAAAGCCAGAACAATTTTGGCTCCAGGGATCTAGGATCCATACCCAAGGTATGGATCCTATCAAAAGAAAAGCTGTATGAAGGTGTTTCAAAGGGGCTACCTGCTGATGCATCAAGCACAGCAGCTCAGCTGTCTGGCAAGGATGAATAGCGAACCAAGGTCTTCGCAAGTGAGGGTGCTCCTGAAGGCAAAGCAGACATTGTGTCTTCAAAACTTGGATTTTTGCTCTTCGTTTTCCTACCTGTGCATTCTGCCTCTTGGACCAAATCCCATATTTTTGAAACTTCATCCTATTGTGAGTAACACCTTGTGAGTAACACCGCCAGATATCTCTTGAAGCGCGTTAAGCCGTCCTCAAAAGCATTTCTGTGAACTTAAAACAATAGTACCCACTACTTTAGTAAGCAAATATAGCGCCTATATTTGCTTACGTTTATTTCTAGATCCCAAAAATAAGCGTGAGTAGCATACATAAGTGTTGAACATTGCAGAAATTATAGAATATGTCACATAGCTGGAACAAGTTTGGGGAGAGAGTTGGTTCGACTGACTTGTAAAGCAACAGCTTTCACCCAGAATGGCATACCTCACAACGACTCACAGCAGATAGAGAAAGTCAGCATGTGGCTTCGTACACACTACACAGTCTGACAGAACGTCGTTGGGTTTGACTCTTCTCGCATATCAGCAGCCGAAAGATTGGTATTCTTACCACTATTTCAAGTTGAAAGCACTCAGGAAGAGAAGTGGGGCAACGGGATGGGTATCGACCTCCTGACTCATAAACGTTTCAAGGGTTTGACTTTTTTTCTCCTGCATTGCACGTCATATCCTTAGTCTGCACAAATCGATTTTCTACAAACTCTTTCATAAAACCCGGAATTCCATCATGCCTTTCTAACAGGATGCAACACGTGCCTGCTTCGAGGGAAGGATACCATCGAAATCGTCCCACGACAGCTCTTTCCCATCTGTGCAAAACCTCCTACAGTGAGCTGCTCCGCTGCACAAGACACAACTTAATATCGCCCTCGTCTCTTCTGCGGATACTTATGTGCTCACTCCAGTTCAAGCCGTCAGGTGAGGCCTTAGTCCACTTTTCTGGCCAGTCTCGGCCACTCACAATAGTCAAGCAGAACGTGCTTGGGAGCCTTTTCACACACGCACCGTGCATAATCAATACAAGGAGCCGCTTGTAAGAGCTGCTGGGAGAGGCATAACCAGGGCCGACAGGTTATACAGAGGAAGTTAATAGCCCCCAAACAAACATAATTAGGGTTTAAGAATTTCCGAACGGCATAACCTGATCTGTAGCATCGAAGGTACAACACGGGAACACGATAGCTTGGGCTGTACACGATGTGCAAGTCCAGAAACTTCAGGCTGCGCTGTGGGTCGTGCGCCGAAGCAGCGAGGGCATCCACCTGCACAAGCGACTTGGACAGATCAAGTAATGCATTAGATTAGGTCAAGGAAATTCAGGGAAGCCGCAAAGCTCTCGAATGCATCTGTGCATCCTCTGCTAAGCGATGACATCTGAGGAAAGAGATTTACACACGAGGAGTTGGAGAAGTGCACGGAAATCACCGCTGAGTCCTCCTGCAACGTGCGGGATGAGAGCGGAGGGTATTCTTCTAGAAGGCCTTCCTGTTCCCTTTCCCAGCTTAGACTCTCGTCCCTGCGACAAAGAGATAGATTCACGTTAAACGCCTACTGTCATTTAGAGGACCCAACAGCTTAGCACCGACGGCTATTTGCACGGAGTTGACGCAGCTCTGATCCTACGTTGAACATGCAGGCAGAAAACGAGGGGTTCGCATCACCTGTTCGCACCATCTGTCTGGGATGAAAATATCGGAAACCGCTCCAATACTAGAAACCCGGCTGCCTGGGGAGCAAGTGAAAAAGTCGCCAACGTCAGGTCAAAGATTGAACGCCATATTTGCCAAAGCGGCAACGTAGAAGAGTCGGTTCGGCGAAGACATAGGTATACCAGGTGTTCTTCCCCATTTCGCCGAGAAGGTGTGAGCCATGACCAGACGCTGCCGTCTCCAGCGTTTGTATTTTCCCATGCTTCGGCAAAGAGCGCACAGCATTCTTCAAACGTCGAAGGGCCAAGAAGGGTGCCGTCGGTCTCCATATCGAGGTTGATCAGGCACCTCGATAAATGCAGCTTTATTCTTCACTTTTCACGTATTATCCTATGAACAATGCAGTCACGTTCACGTGACTTTTCGTCGCAACCTCCCCGTTCCTGAGTGTCGGAAGTATGCTCTGTTTCGATCGTCGTTCGATCTCAGGGATCAGCAGCAACGATATGAACGCAAACATATGATACATCCAACATCCAATCCATATAGATACCGCAGTTGAGTAAGTCTGCACGTAAGTTCACTTGCGGTTGGGGTTCAACAGGTGAACAGATGTCCCAACTGGAATAAAATTTCTTGTCCGTCGCGGGAGAAGAATCCTCTGTTGGTGTTGCTGGCCAGAGCGAGAGCAGAGCAGAGCGAGAGCGACATATACTATCTTATAGGGGGTACGTGAACGTACAGGTGGGGAAAAAATGTCCATATCCTACTTGGAAACGTATAGCAAGGATGTGATTTAAGGGTAGGGTGCAGTGAGGTTTCATTTTCGATGTTCTGACCGAAAACCGAATACTGTAACTGTCGCAAATCAGAATTTATTGTTAAGCATATGGCATACTTTGATGCTAATTTACGTATTCTTATTGGATATATTACCCCTACAAGTGCTATATCCCTGTGTAGGTCTGCTCAAGGAGCGTCCAACGGTATCGCGATATTCGGTCAACGGAGATCGAGACGAAAGTTTGAGCAGTCACACGCGTGCCATCACCGCAGAGTTGCCAACACCAACATCTAAGCTGGGGGCTGCCCTCTGAAAAAAAGGTCTGTTTCTTCGCTTATGGCCTGTTAGTTTCCATGCAAGATAGAAAGCGTAAAAGCACGGATGATATATTGATAGAATTTCCTCAGCCAGAGGATATCACAGACCCCATAGACCTCCTGGTAGCTTACGCCAAACTCTGTCCTATCAAGGACAAACCGACACGCACCGATGTTCAAGAGCTCGTTGATGATGTTAACGGCCGCGAGTTGGCTGCAGATGAGGGTGACTGGAGCAGACGCAACATTTTCTACAAGCAGATTCCTCACGGGAGACAAGTGGTATGTGTTTCTTTCCTTACTTCGTTTGTTTCATGCACTATCTTTCAGCTATTGTGGTCTTCCTGTTCGTTCTTGATTCAACCCTAGGAACCTCCCTGAAAAGATGGATGTTCGTTCGTTTTCCCGTCGTTTTTCCCGCAGAGGGGCAAAAAGAATCGGGCTCCACTCACGAAGAGTGTGATATATATATAGTTGAGGTATATATTCACAGCTCGGGAAATAATCAGGAACTGGTGAAACGGCTAAGACAATTTGATAACACAATTACTCAGGGTTTTGTGTGCGTCGAATTGTCTGTCGGAGAGCACGAGACAGGCTGCAAGTGACACTCGCAGTGAGGGGTGACACAGAAAGGGGGTTGACTGTCAGTGACACAAAGTCACCCCCTTCATGACACCACCTCACCCCGAAGGTGTGAGGTCACAGGCAGGATGCAGCAATTCACCCTAGGTCCTAGCTAGTACACAAATGTTACCCGGCCCAATGGGACCTTTTTCAGTCCATCTAGTGGCGGATCCCCGCGTGGGCGATGGCTAAGCAACAATTGCATGTCTAGGCTTGCTAGGTCACAACACAAAACTGCCGATGTCTGTTCTAATTCCTGGTGGGGATGAATTTCGGCGGCGGTGGTGCCCTCGATGGTGGAGGGTGTCGAGTGCCACCAAGGTGATGGTCAACCAATTCCTGTACGGTGCCAAAGCTAAAAGCGGCCAGGCACCACCATAGCGAATGCGTCGATGGAGAGGGGGTAGGGAGGTGGAAAGTGAAAAATGCGGAGAGGGGACGTGATAGAGTACATGGGAAGAAGCCCAAAAGGGACGATGGCGAGGGGCGAAGTGAGTGCGACAGCACCACCAGAAACCACCAGGTGGCGACTAGGGGGCGTGTAAGGCGAAGGCGAGGGAAGCGGAGAGATGAAATCGTTGGAGTCAGAGCGCTTGCTGTCGACGATGGAAACGTTGGCGTCGAGGTTGATGTCTGGTGCGCAAGCACCACCAGACACCACCAGAGTGTTGCTAGAGGTAAAATGTCGTTGTCGAAGAAAGTTGAGTACGGATTTCACGGCGGCCATGCGTACACGTTGACGCGATGAAGCCATGACCAGCAGAGCTGCAAAATCTGAGGCCCTTAAGGTAGGGTTCCAAGGCGCAAAGGTAACTTTTCGAAAAAGTAGCCAAATCGAGCGATGTAGGAGTCAAATTGGGGTAGAATGCGACGAGGAAAACGGAGGTGAGGTCAAAAATAACGTAAGGTAAGCCAGTTTTGCTGCAGAAGAAGCGCTGCTGACCAGAGTGCAAAGTAAAGTGTTGAAAACGAAAATGAGAACGTAGATACGAAGATACGAGGTGGTAAATTAACCGAAAAACGTTGGTGAAGATGCGCGGAAAAGTTCCGGGAGATACGTGGCCGCAAATAGATACGTTGTAGATACGTGGAAGCAGTCGTTGAAACGGAGATACGTTGAAGATACGTTGCGGCGAAGATGCGTAGATGCGTAGATACGAAGATGCGTGTAGATACGGGAAATAGCCAAAGCACCGTTCACGAAAATACGTGGAACAGGCCGATAACCTCACGAAGAGTGTGATATATATATATAGTTGAGGTATATATTCACAGCTCGGGAAACAGTCAGGAACTGGTGAAACGGCTAAGACAATTTGATAACACAATTACTCAGGGTTTTGTGTGCGTCGAATTGTCTGTCGGAGAGCACGAGACAGGCTGCAAGTGACACTCGCAGTGAGGGGTGACACAGAAAGGGGGTTGACTGTCAGTGACACAAAGTCACCCCCTTCATGATCCACATCCACCTTGGGTGGAGAACGCTGTGCGCACGCTATGGCCAGGCATTGACCCAAAGAAGGGCGCTTACTGTGGGTTCCAAAATAACTAGCGTCTGGGTTCCTTCTTACCTCAAACAATATGCCACGATCCAAGAAACGAGCTTCCGATCAGGACAGGATGCGCGCTCTGAATGAGGCGAGGCTTAGAGGCAGTGACAACACGACTGTCTCTGCTGGAATACCCGACGTGCAGTCGGTTCACTCGGCTGCTTCAGATGCAACAGCAACCTTCACCCCTACGCTTGTTGATGCCATGCCAGGTCCATCTTCGCCTGTTCGACAAATTTCTGATGCCCTGGCAGATGCAGCACCGGCAGATGCAGAACCGACGTCTCCTGTGCCAACACCGTTAGAGCCTACCCAAATGGGCCTTGCACACCCTTTTCCCACACCTATTGCATATTTCAATATACAGGAAATTATTACAACTGGGAATGTGACATCCAGCCACTTTGATCATTATCCTACGACAATTTTGGCACATTGCATCAGTTTCGATATATGGTTCTACCTGCAATGACAAACCACAAACAATCTACCACTTCCAATTTGGTCCTTTGACTTGTTGCATCCTACAAACCATGCAACATAAGCTCAAACCATTGGAATCTTTTTTCTGAGCATCCTTTCTGCTGACTGATTTTGAATGATGATTAGTCAAAACCAAGGGCTTTGGCTTCTCAAAAGAATATTCTTGGGCATGTGGATAATCAGGGTTTCCTAACAAGGAATCATATGCCACTTTGGAAGGCTCGCCAGAATATTTCTGTAAAGCTGCATTCATAAGGGCCCATTCCTTATCAACTTGAGATTCAAAGACTGATAAATCCTGTATTCAACACAACACACTAATCTAAGAATCATTATAATACATTTCCTAATATGAAAGGGTCAATAATTACCTGCTCCTCTGATTCCTCAGAATCATCAGAATCCTCATTATCATCATTATCATCATCCTCAACATCAGGATCCTCAATATCTGCAAAATACATTTACAATAATAAAACAGTAAGTATTGTTTACTTGCTATTGGAACCTTCAGCTTCCCGCCTTGGCTAATAACTCTTCCTTACGGGCTATTTCAGACATAGCAATTTCAAAATCAGGTTTGACAGAGTTCTGATATTGCATAATATGCTTCTCAGTAAAAACTTTTGCCCTTAATCCCTTATTGGTACAGGTTCCTGTCTGATGAGGAAGATAACCCCTGGACAGCTTCCTGATATCTGATCGGAGTTTCATGGGATTGTTCTTGAGGGCTAAAAGCTTCTTACCCTTGTCCTCCAATATCTTCTGCTTCTTGGCAACAGAACGAGACACCTGTAATGTTAATCAGACCGATAATATTCATTAGGAATGTTTTGGTAATAGTCGTCTTCTGGGGTAATGTACCCACAGTAAAGGTCCTGATAAAATTTATCCTCTAAATAGTATTCCCTTTCTATGCTACAGTCACTATCTACAGAAATTAATTCTGCATCTATATTTATTCTGTCTGAATATGCTACTATACAACCTATACAACAATCTTTGGATATGCACAACATACATCTATAATTCTGACAGCAAGCTACTGGACATAGAAAGGTTCCTTCAAATAGATTGCATATATTGCAACAGGGTGCCTGAAAAATGCACAAGTATTTGATAAGAATAGTTTACAAGAAGAATTATAATTATAACATTAATGCATTACCTTAGGTGCAGGTGCCTCCTCGGTATCAGGATCAAGTTCAGACACGGGCCTCTTGCCTTTCTCCTCTGGAGCAACTGCAAGCAACAAATTAAATGTCAATATTACTATTACTTGCTACAAATAATGTTTCTCTTAGGCTACACAACCTACCAGCCAGACAAAAAGACCAGTCATCATTGCAATGAACTGGGCATAACAGAAAGCAGTGATCTCAACCTCATACTTGAGGAGGAACAAATTCAATTCTGCATTACCAATGCAAACAGCAAGCTTCCTGTGCACCTTGTCGTCACAATCGTTCCACCAACCAATAGCATCCACTCCGAGGTGAGTGAGATGGAAAATCACAGTGAAAATGATGGTCACAAACAGAACCCTCACAAGAATATGCTTATCCTTGATCGACTGCTGAATAACAGCAGCTTTTCCCTCGGGCTGCAGGTTGGTATTGTCAAAGGCCCATTGCTGGGCAAGGTCAGCCTCCGACTCCTCAAAACTTACACCGTTACCAGATCCTTGCTTGCTTTTAAAGCCTACATCAACTGCTTGATACCAACGGGTATATACACCAGCCTTCGGGCCCCCTAATTGCATACAGGAGTTTCTTACCCCCGTGCCCTCGGGGGCTCTTCACTGGGCCGCCATCAGAGTGAGCCTCGGCAGCACCAGGACCAGCAAGAGTGGATTGCTTGGGAGCCATATCTGCACATATACATACAACAATACTATTATTTCATTATTACAAAAAGAGTAAATACTATTTATTTCACTCGTGTTATTTTACTTCATGCTATCGACTTGAGCTTTTAACCCCTATGGAGCGGTTTGTACCGTATACGGTACAACCACTTCAAACTCTAAGCTTGGATTCATTTCTCAGCCCGATAGCACTTGTCGGAATCGGCCATACACGCTTCGCACACCCGTTGCAATAGGTATATCTAATACTCAACAATTTATTCTACACATATACTTATGCAAACGACAATCAATATAGAGCCACTCGGCAGTGGCCTATATTAATCAACGACGGTCCACTCGTGCTCAACAGCGGTGATATCACATTGACTGCAGGCAAATATCGCGGAGATGGAAGCCTTTTGACAAACTTACCTTCTGGTGCAAATCAGAATCTACAATCGGTCACTGACCAAGGTAGCACGACCACAAATAGTATTAGTGCTTCTGCATTTGTGGGTGATGGGTCAGCGTTAACAAATCTCCCAGTTCAACCTGATACATCTACACTTCAAGATGTGACCACCCGAGGGGCTGCAAGCAGTGTCGCCGATGTTTCATATACAGGTACAGGTACCATGATTGTCAATCAAGAAAAACTTAGTGGGAATAATCTTAGAATTGAAAGTGGTTCTGGTGGTTTTGGTAAAGTATCAATCGGAGAACAAACTCAAGGGTATACAAACGCCGACCACATTGGAGACCGTTCTATCGCTATAGGTAGGAATGCATTGTCCATCAATAATACAACCAGTAATGATACGATTGCTATTGGTTCTGGTGCAGGTAACAATAACTGCGGGTCATTTGTTGTGGCAATCGGTGACGATAGCGGTCAGGTTAACTGCAAAGATAATGCAGTGAATATTGGATATTTCTCGGGTGAATTTACAGCAGGCGAAAGTTCCATAAACATAGGTGCTTTGGCAGGACAAAACTCTGCTCAGAGTGCGGTAAACACAGATAATACAATTGTTTTGAATGCAAGCGGGGTAGAATTAAATGCCGGTGTCGCAAGTAGTTGTTATATCAGGCCTATAAGAGCCAGTCCTGATGTGGCTTCAGAAAGTCTACAATTATATTACGATTCAGCATCAAACGAAGTTAGGACGGGTGCTGTTAACAATGGAAGTATTGGTTCATTGAGTCAAGTATTGGCTGTGGGAAATACCGGTTCAATCGCGGAATTGGATGAATTCAATTCTGCGTCTGTTATTTTAAGTAACTCGTTGAATTACGCTTATCCAAGTTCAACTAACTCACTCACACTATCAGGCGTACCTTTGACACTCATTACGAAAGCGTACGCTAATACCACCCTTCCAGCAAATCCATTGAGATTCACCGGCGATGTATTTACATTTGTTAATAACACCGCCAATACAATTACGGCTTCAACGATTGTCATGTTTGATGATGATGGAATAAACACCGTGAATGGAGTTCAACCTTTTAATAACTCGTATACTCAAAGTAACCAAAACTGCACACCCATCGGTGTCTGTATTCAAGACAGTGCTGCATCTCAGAGTTGTTTCGTGATGATCGGACGCGGTTTCACCACATGTAGAAATGCCGCTGCTACAGATAATACGTATGTGAAGGGCCAACGTGTGAAATGCATAGTAGGTGGGGAAATCAATAGTGCTCAGATCACAGCGGGTGATTCATATATCGGAACAGCTATGGAATCTAAAGTTGCCGGTGCTGGTGGCGGTGTATTGATTTGGGTAAGCCCAGGATTTAATTATTTTACCTGATTATTATAAATGCCTGTAAAGCGAAATAATCCTAATTTACCAAGTTGTGAAACCGTCGTTCAATCAAGATGGTGTCGGTATGAGAATTAAAGGTATTGTAAATGGAAGCCTTGCAAACACTCGATGTAAGGTAAGAAATATTGCTGACGCCCAAGGAAACGTAGTTAGATATAGTAAACAGAACTTACCAAAAACAAAAGCAAAAACAAATCAACGTCAATCAAAGGTGAACGTATCATTAGAGGGTGGGACTGGTGCAAACGCCATTTTAATATATGATACAGGGGCGACGTCCACCCAAATGAGTACAGCAGATGCCAGACTTATAGGAATAATTAAACCAGACGGTACGTCCGATTATTATGATCAACCACGACGTGCTACCGGTATAGGTGGTTCGGTTGTCACAACACAATATTCCGACATTCCTTTAATATTACCAGCGACCGGTGAAGTAGCAGAAGGCTCGGTATTGGTTTATCCTAACGCTATAGGATTGTTAGGTATTTCACATATAAAACACTTTAAACGATACCGCGTGAAATTTAAATAGATATTATAATATATGTCAAGTTTTGGACAAAGTTTAGTTTGTAAGAATTTAACATGTGATACGATTAATGGTCAAACATACAATCCTACACAAACTTCAAAATGGATCGAAACAAATAATGTTTTGGAACCGGTAACTGCGGGAGCAAGTGTAAAAGTTTCCGGTTTAGAAGTAGATGGAAATGCAAGAGTCAATGGAGAGATAAACAATACTGCAAATGACAAAACTAACATTGATTTATTTGGAACAAAAGTATCAGGTAATTCATTTATTGGTTTGAATACCGCTGATGTAGACATACCAAGTGCTGAAACTATATATTTTATAAATTTTCAAAGGAAACCTGATACAACTACAAATAGGTTTTTCAGAATTAACATGTCGGGTGATATCAATGGAGCTCGTAACGTAGCAGCAACTACTGTTCAAGCTGAAACGGCATTGGAAGTAATGACCAAACCGACAACAATACCATCTGTTCCAAATCAAGAAATCTTGGTATGGGACAACAATGTTATCAAAGCGATTGATCTTGGCACATCAGTACAAACGCCAAATTTACAATCGGTTACATCTGTCAATAATAAATCAACAAATGATATTATATTATATAAAACCGACGGAGAACCATCGGTGATCGGTGCCAACTCGATGAATAACACATTACCAAACGGAGATTTGGGTTTTAGTTTTTTCTTTTTACAGGCTGATACAGACCAAGCGAGAAATAAAACTATATTTAGGTTTCAAGTTGATAAATTTCCAGTTGCGACTGATGCTTCAACATTACCGTTAGGTTGTTTATACGTTGACGAGAATAATTTTATAAAAATGAATACATGAATAAAATGAAAAAAAATGAAAAAAATATAAGATATCGGAAGAGAAAAACGGTAAATGTATCCAAAACACTAATATATATTATATAATTCAATATTGGCAACAATTGCCGTATAGACTTATAAATCACGCGGAATGTATCCAAAACAATAATATATTATATAATATATGATATTGGCAACATTTAACGTTCTACTGATCCAATCTGGCGATCACGCTAAATGTTTCCCAAACAGTAATATGTATAATATAATTCAATATTGGAAACAATTAACGTTCTGTCGATCGATCACGGTGTCGGCTTATGAAGATCTGCCATAGATAACCGTAGGTGCTCACTACATGGGAAGCGTTCCGAAATACTGGGAAATCCTGGCAAAATACAGAAGGTACTTAAGGAATACAGTTGTATTTAATAAGGATACTCCCCCTCTACACGCTTCCCATGTAGTAAGGCCAAAAAATGAAGAGGGGACAAGAGGGATAAAGGGGAAGAAGGGAGGGAAATGGGGAGGGGAGGACGTCGCGAAGCGTGTCCACAAGAAAACCTTCGGGAACAAGGAGGACCGCTGCAGGACCGAACATGATGCAGCTTCCTTATTTCCACGGTTGGTGGATACGTTACGGGAAGTTTTCATCACCGTGGACAGCGCCTTCGCCTCCCTCTTCATGCTGGATGACGCCACCGTCGCCGTCCGCGTGGAGGCCAACATGCTGCTTTATACGACTTCGGAGCTCCTCGTGGATCCTTCGTCATCACCGTCGGCGGACTGGATGGAGTGCAGCAATGCTGCCGATTTCCCATTGGACGGGAAACGTGCACTTCTGGAATTTGCGCGTCGTCTTATTGAGTCCGACGCGCCGTTCCATGGTACCTCCGAGATGCTGGCCGTACGAGTGCTGAAGAACGTAAACCCGCACGACGCCATTGCGAATTTCAACGCCGCGCTGGCCGCAGCGCGGAGACGGCGTTCCATTGTTGACGATGAAGAGGTTAAGTCTCAGTTCATCAAGGCTCTCAACGTCGACGAGTACTACCTCCCCGTCACGTCACGACTTCTTCTTCGTTCATGACCAACGGGTCGCCGTGAACCTACTAACCATCCGGCAATGGTTGCGCGAGTGCCATGCCGCGCACGTGCAGCAAGCTGCTGCTGCGATGCCGACATCGTTTGCATCTGGGAGTGTGGTTTGGGGATCCGCCATCGGCGGAGCCGTGCACAGCGGCGACGGACTTGGTGGAGATTGTCCTCGACCTCAAGAGGCGGCAGGTCAAGGCGCCAGCGGACACGGTGAACAAGCGGGGATTCACCCCGCGGGCGGACAAGCCGAACCTTCAGAACCCGCGTGCCATGAAAACCCGTTTTGCGGCCCAGCCTTTCCCTAAGGAGGGAAATTGGTCGCAGTCTAATTCCGAGAAGATGGCCTTTCACAAAGGCTCGGGTCAGACCATCCCGTTTTGCGGGAATCACGAGTGCATGCGCGACCGCGCGCGCGTCACTGGCACCGCGACTATACGAACCCGCGGGGTGGGATGAAATGGACCAACATCGAGGCAAACACATGAACCCCTTCACGCCCGACAACGACCGACACGACTACAGTACCTTGCCTCGAAGTTCCAACGTGCGATTGAAAACGACGACGCTGAGAAGTTCGACGCCCTCTGCGTTCTGACGGGCGGTAAACCCGAAATGATCTTTGACATCTCCGACTGCTCCTTCTGTATGGACGACGGCGAGTGCGTGACCACCGCCCGCCGGAACCGAGTACACCAAGTACGTGCAGCCGGTTGAAGCTCAGATGGCTTCAGTGTCGGTGGTTTTGGGACGGAGCATGGTGTTCACATGGACGCCTTCGCCGCCCGCGTCACCGCGCCGTTCGCGGCGCCACCGCCACCGGCGGAGGAGCCGGAGACGGAGCTCCCGGATTGCGACGTCTCGCGGAGAGCGGTAGCAGCATCTATTTACCGCCTCCACTCCCGTTCGTGCCGCAGGAGGTCCAACCCACGATCGCCGACTTCCTCGCTTGCCGGTACGACCCTCTCGGTAAGCCTCAGCACCGAGCCCGCACCGCTCCATCTTCCTTGCACGCAGTGTACATGCAGGATGCCAGCGCGGACACCGGTCAATGTGGACGACGGCAGCGACACGTCCGAGGACATATCCCGGACGACGACTCTGTGCAGAAGTCGGTGGTGCACGGATGCCGTGCGATGCCACCGAAGGGACCGCCGTCCTTTGTCCGCCATGTCGCACTACCGCTACTCGCGGTGATGTGTGCATCTGCGTTCGCGGCCACGGCCGAGCCGGTCACGGGCGACACGGTCGGCGGTGTGCCGTCATGGCCGCCCGAAGCATCATTCGTGAGCGACGTGGGCCGCATTACCATCTCTCGGACTCCGTGGGATTTTGACTCCGGGGAGCTGACATCGACGGCACCATCATTTTCTTCCACGCATGAATCACATGGCACCTAGAGGGGGGGTAAAATGACCATCTAGGAATTCCCCCAACGGCTAGTTTTTCGTTGACTTTTGCCTTTGACCGCCATTTACACACGATTTAATCACTTTACGAAAATTCTGTAACATGCAAATCTTAAAGCTTCGACTGGTTAAACGATTACATGAAATACTGATAAAAATTTGCCGATATGTTGACGGATTTTGCTGATTTTAGTTTTGAGTGGCCAACGGCTATATTTTTCACAAAATCGCAGATATGTGCAGTCAGAAGCCGCACATAAAAATTCCACAACATGCAAAAGTTGCAACACAGTCGTCCCCATATGAAATCGTATTTGAAAAATGCATTTGATTCATAGAAATGGCATTATGCGACGATATGTCCTAGATGGTCATTTGTTCCCTCCCACAGGTGCCATGTGATTTCATGGACGACCGCATCTTCAATCTGGGCCTTACGGCAGTAGCACAGACAATTCCGAGCACTGTGTTTGTGGCTAGAAATATGTACACTGACGATTGCAGTCTAGGCGTCTGTGATCTTAGATCATAGATGTGCACTGAGCCCCAAGATGGGCTTAGTTTAGGGATTTTAGTGTATCAGAATTGCACAGTGCACCTTGAAGTCCGCGGGACCGCCCTGACCTATGAAGTCCCACGAGTACAGCCCCCCACTACACTTACGTTTGTGCCGACGAAGCTGAGTAGGCATTTCTTCATTGTTTTGTGTTTCGGCCACCTAGCTCGGGTCCCCACCGTACGTGGTGTGCTGGAAGTGACCTTTACACCTTTACAATAGCCTACACCTTATTCACAATCTCCACTTTTTGTAAGACTTGAGATACTTTTATATTATACTGACGTGAGCGAAAAAAAAATCCTCGTATTATTTTCACGAGATCGATCTTACGGGATGACTAGAATCAGCATGTGGCGCGACATTCCATGTCATGTCGAAGCATCGTCATGCGCGACGGCGGAGTGACACGAGTCCCCGCCGGTCTTTAGTAGCGACGATAGTCTGCTGCATGGACATCATTTTGGACATCGGTTTGGCTGAATACTTCTTGATTTCATACCCCTCCTCAAATATGATACGACACATGCGTGCACAATCCGAATCACCTTGATGACCGTGCATGCATCTTACTCGCACGAGTAGCACAGCATTAGTGTCACTTATTGGCCCTGCGGGCTGAGTTCTCCGCGGTTGAAAATAATTCAATCGGAAATAAATGGATCCTGATGATCTCGCCGTCATCTTGACCCTATAAATTTAGGTTTCGATGTGAGTGAATCGGCCCGATTATTGTCGATCAGCAGCTCGCGTGGACGAGTCGTCCCTAAACCACAAAGAACCGGCGCGGGAGCCCAAGCGCAGTCGACTCAATCATGGACCCTGTCACAACACTACGACGATACCAGAACCAAGTCAGCACTCTACTCATCAACATATGGTGACCTCGGCATGCCGCTTGCCGCGGCATGTGCAATCGATTGTCGATATTGGGGGCGTGAGTCGTGTAAAGCCAATGAGAGCGCTGCCACCCGTCTATAAATAACGACTTCTCCTCATAAGATATTTTGTGCTTCTTTCCCACTTTCGATACTGTCGGATGTCACATGCACTTCCCAGAGCTGATGCTGGAACGGATATATGACTCTGCGCGTCCTCGGTCGCTATTTCCCCAACACATGCACGTTGCTACCTGACACGCAAATGAATTCTCTGACGATTTGATAATCAAGAAAAACATAACACATAGCTGGCCACGATGCTTTCTGGGAGCATACATAGCGTATATATACATATCTCCCTGTAAAGTGGATTTATATGATATATAGAGTGTGGATGTAGAAACCATGAATCATGGCATTGCTGAGTTGCAATCCTTCTTTGCTGTTCACGGATATAATACGCGGAAACGTGCAATCACCGATGCGTACTCCTACCGGAAGTGGCGGTTGAAAGACGATTGCGAGGCATGCTATGATTGCTCACTCGCTTGGAAATTTTCATCCCGTACAGATCTTCGACCCATCTTATGCTGCAGAACACTCCGCAAACATGTGGACCGAGGTACACGAAATTTAAAAGATTTCATCAATAAAACCTTTGAGAAATATATAGAATATTTACCCGCCCTTACGACGAAACTATTTGTAAAGCGACACTTTGAGGAGGATTTATGTTCATAGCATATTGGCCAATCATGCTGCTTATCCATCTGCTGTTCTTTTGTAGATTGCAGGGTTTATAACGATCATGCAATGACAAGCATATACACGTCACGGCTAATAAACTAAATCACATAACTACTCGCTTTGTTCCACCAACACCTTCTAAAACTGGCTGACCACGAATGATCAATCCTTATATCTAAATTCATCACCTACACATCCTAGACCATGAGCCATCCTCTGAACAATCTGATGCAACTTCAACATTGCAGGACCCACGAAAGGGGGCATAACAAGCCGCCGAGTATGTCATACATGAATCCTTGACATACCATTGATTGGCATGCTTCATTCGTAGATATTTCGGTATCGACTTGCTGCACGTTGTTGGCCCACAAACACCCACTCCCCTTGACATTAAGACGGGAATTGCATTTCAAAATGTGAATCCCAACAGTATCCATTAGGGCTTCTCGCAGGTGTCCATTGCCTTGGTGGTTAGACGTTGACGGCCGAGATGGCCCTGAACCTCTCGAACCTGCGATTGGCCTCTCCTTTGCTCTTGGCGATGTGGATGACACGCCCGCCCATTGCGAACGCACAAGTGCGGGGCATATTTTCAAAGTGAATGAGCAAAATAAGGGGCGGAACTCAAAATGCTGCCGAAGTCCGAGGCTGTCCGTGTAGACCGGACTTTCCGGTACGAAGAGGAAAGCAACATTTGGGTGGTCACCGCCCCATGCACTGCACCATGCAAGCCTCCTTCTCCGGGCTTGTCTCAGGTGCCAACACCAGGCCGAGTCCTCTAATGTAGTTCTTGCTGACTGGCAAGGAGTATGCGGTCGGCCGCTTGACTGAGCCAGAGACTGAGA
>LGRX02028053.1:0-14682 GCA_001247695.2 Cymbomonas tetramitiformis
GTGCACCACCACCCGCACTTCTATACCCATACAATCCATTCACGGGGACAATATTATCATTTGGCGGAGTATTTGTAGGACCGGTGACAACAGGTAATCCAGCCATACGAACTTTGCATTTATCAGTTAATGCAGCCATATTTAAAAAAACATTACCAGGCTCGCCGCTTTGAGAACCATCAATATCCATATTGATATCAGCTCCAAGTATTTGGAATGTTGTTCTTGTTGTTTTATCTTTGGCACCAATAAACACACCGTTATTTACTTTAATATTTTTATCTAAAACAAAATCATTTCCGAAAGAAGACATTAAATATATATTATAATATATTAAATTTATTTCACAAAAAATGTTGGGGCCAAAGGTGCCAGTTTATTGTTTAATGGATGGATATTGGGAAAAGAAAACATAGCATTCTGTTTTGTAATATTATCACCGTGTCCTAATGTATATGACTTGAAACCTGCCATAGGGTCCACATTAGATACTCTTGCAGGTGGTCGTAAATCTTGAATTGTTCTACATGGAACAATCATCATCGATGGACTTCGAAAGCCCAAAGTTAACATCATATTTGGTAATTTTACATCGACTTTCCCTAATGGTTTATTTCCTAAGTTTGAAGCAAAAATTTGACCAGCTTGTTCAGCCATATATTTATATATGATTACAATTAAATTAGTTTTATTTATACAACAACTTCAATCATTCTTCCCATACCAATACGAATGGTACTTGTACATTGTGCAATAATAAATGTTTCGTTATTTGTTAATGATGCTTGAAGTGGGTCTGCAGTTGAAGATTTCTGAGTTACCAAAAATAAACTTGCATTCATACCTCTTGTATCAACCCCCGAACAATTTCTGGGACCCATACCAGGCATAGGCATATTTAATCGAAGCATAGCAGTCCAATGAGAATTATACCAATTTTCCAAAGAATTAACTTTACAACCAGCATCATTAGAATAATTATCAGCTTTACCAATAGTGACCAAGTTAAAAGCATCGAAAGCGGTGGCACGATAATTTGGATAATAAACTGAATTAACATTATACTGCCAAGATTGAATATCTCCAGCATAAAATCTGAAATAACTTGGAACATAAGTAGCACCTATTTTATTATCAATTTTGTGTAAACCTGTATTAACAGAATTGTAATCTGAAGGCCTTTGAACAGCGTACAACACATCCAAAGATTGTGCAGACAAAGAAAATCGATTTGATTTAGTCATTTCCGTTTGAGTATCTTGAAACGTAAAGTAATTAGTAAATGGCATCTCTATATAAGAATCTTCTTTTAGGTTTCTTTCGACAGCACTATCGTAAACACCATTTAAAAATGTAATTGTTTCGATTGTAAAATGCAAATCAGTCAATTTCCACGTTGCGTTTGCAGCAAGTTCGGTCGCACCTGTTCCTTCAAATCCATTTCCTGCCCCTAATGATTTTTGATAAGCCCCGAGGACTTCGGGACCATGCATAAAAAAACGTAACTGAATGCTAGGAAGTAACGCAGTATCTAGATAATCAGGAGCACTTTCCCCTATAAATTGTAGAAAATCATTCAAAATATATGGCCTTTCATTTTGATAATAATCATCAGTATTTACATTAATTTCTTGATTTTTCAAAACTCTTTGATACGATATTTCCTTATTCAACGTTGTTTTAAGATTGTCCAACACCGTCGATACCGTTGAATATTGGCTCATACCACTCGAAATAGCTATTCCACCGCTGTAAATTTCTACACGAGAAATCAGTTTTTCAATACCATTTGGCAAAGTAGTAATTACAGTATCAGCCACAGGAGGTACTGCTCCGTTTACACAAGCTATAGACTCTTTATTAGCACGACCTTTACAATGCATGCTTAAACTTTTAAGATTACACAAAACATTGACTGGAAGATTTAAGGTTATAACACCGTAAGGATTTACTTCGGTCAAGTTTGTTGTTTCAAGGCGAAAATATTGGGTACTATACCCGTTCATTTTTTGAAGTCCGAATGCTAAACTATAAGGTAAAGACATTTTATTATAATATTTATAATATAATTTTAATTCACATATTCTTTTAATTTCAAAGATAATGCATAGTTTATAGATTGTTCATTTCCATTTCGGGAAACGGCCGTAGGAATTAATCTGGATTTGTTGTCGGTAATTGAAATTTTTAATTGAGAAAATTGAGATGCTTGCACATCTATAGAAAAGTTTTTATCATAATCTAAATAAGTAATAAATTGATTAGTTAAATCTGACGGTAACAATACTTTACCTAAAATGTCACTACTAATGATTTGATTTTCTTTAAAATTATTAGAAAGATTTGTGCTTTGTAAATTATTTGTGGGCAACGTTGATATTCTAAGATAAATAGCATCGTTTGTTTGTAAATTACCAGGAAATTTGGAAATAAATACTTCATTTGCAGTTTCGATATCGAACAAGTCGTTGATCTGTGAAATGTTTGTAAGACCAGCAACTGATTTGTTTGTTCGTCCCCCTAATATTGGGTCAACATCGTTATATTTTCCTGGTGAGTAGTATAATAAAAGATTGATTTTTAATATTTGCTTCCGTGTCCCTAATTTTTGGTTTAGAAATTTCGATATTTCCATTGGCTAATTCAGTGTAATATTCGGTTCTATTTAAATAATCATCTACTAAAAGTTCAATATGTGCTTTGGAAATATTTTTGAATATTCTTTCGGCTTCCACAATTAAAAGATCTTTTTCTATATTCATTTTAAATTAAATGTTCTTTTATATTTATTAATATTTTTTTCTAATGAAGTTGTTTCACCCCATAATAAATGTTTAGAAAGTGACCCTGCGGTATAACATTTATTCCAATTTTCATTAGACTTATGACGTTTAAGATAATTTGATTTTTTTTTATATCTTTATTTTTTGTAAAATCTGAATATCCTTTTGCACCAAAATGAACAGTTTTTAAATTATCAAAAATTGCCATTAATTTTTTTATCTTTTTTTGTAGACTTTTTAATTTTTACAGTTTTATATTTACAATTTGCCATTTTATATTATATATCTTATGGATTTATTACACCGACTTTTATAGGTGTTGAACTATTGCCGTCATACTCGACATATCTAATTCCCTTTTTAAAATTACCTGAATTTATGTTTCTATTTTCATAACTTACTCCGGTTGTAGGCGAAAATAGCTTTTTATCTTGCTTTTGTCTACCCGTTATTTTTCTAATTTTTTCGGTAATTGGGTCATAACTAGGGACTTTTTCTATATTTTTTTCTTCAATTGGATGCAACCCTAAATATTTCCGTAAATAATTCTTTTCTTCTAGACTCTCTTTAACTCCCATGGTATCCATAAAATCTGTAAAATTAATAGGGGGCGCTTCGTTTAACAATGCACCTTCTAATACACCTTGAGTCGTTCTAAAATAATGTTCATCTTTAGAATTTGTATGTTGATAATATCCAAAATAACCACCCATAACTGAACCGCCTATAGCATTTGCGAAACCAAATCTAGATCTTGCCGTGGAAACTCTTTCGGTTTGGGGATAATTTTCGGTATACATTTGCTCTATATCATGTAATTTTACAAGATCATTTTCAGTTCCCGGTTTTGGATTGACATGAATAATTTCATAATTAGAATTTGGATGAGGTTTAATTCTTGCCGGTAATGAAATTAAATCTCCTTCCGTTGAATAAACATATTGTTTTTCCGTTGGTGTATTTACCGGTTTTTGCAAGGGATTAATAGCTGGATTAAAATGATAACCCTCGACATTATATTTTTCGGCAATGAAATTGCTTTGTCCGGCTCCGTTTGAGTGACCGGTTACCGAAATTTTGTAATTATTTCCAAATTTTTTAAAAACATTTTCATATCTTTGGGATGCTTCGTTATATCTTTGAGTTGTGCGTTGTTTGCCTATAGTTGTTAATAAATTCACATACCAATCCTTAAAATTACTTAACCTATTAGGGTTTTTAGAAATTGTTTCTAATTTGTAAAATTCAGCGTCACTTCCACGATATGCTATGATTACTTCTTTATTTATAGAATTAACTAATGTAATCGAATTTCTCCCGCTTAATGTAGGGTCTATTTGAAAATGGGGAAGCTCTCTCATTATTTTATTTGATTTTGCTTTATTATCGTAACTAAATGCATAGGCTGAATTTGCAGCTAAAGCATATTTTTTTTGAATGGGATTATCAAATTTATTTGTATTTTTTCCAAGAAAAATATTTATTGCTCGATTTGGAATATTTTTGAAATCTGCATGTATTGCATTCAATAGTTCCGCCGTTTGTTTTTTTATTTTTTGGGATGTAAAATCATTATTTTTAATTTTTGGAATTCTCTCAAACGGAGTGGAATCTTTGTTATTACTTTTATTATTTTCAAATTTAAAATCATTACTTTTAAAATTTGTGTCATCTACAATTTTCGCTTTTTGACAAAATATATTTGAAGGATTATTATCACAAAATGTATTCATAAATTATTAAATTAATAATTTCATTTTAATATAAATTTCCCCGAACAAATGTTTTCGAGACATAGTAATAAATTTTCTAATTGTTATTTGTAGTACGTGAACGTGTTTTTGCCGGTGAGAAATTTCTATTAGGAGACGTCGGGTTTCTTCGATTTACACCGGTAATAATGGCTGTATCACTTGCTAAAGAAAAGGATAATGCTTGTCTTAATAGTGGATTTACAACTGTCCTTGATGAAGGACCAGATTCGCCTTGATTTTCGGGTGTGTTTAACGGAGATGGAGAAAAATCTTCACGCATTCTTTTCAAACCTGAATTAATTTCTTCGGTGTCAATTTCACTCAACAATTCTTCTTCTTCTTCAAAACTTATTGGAGTAGATTGTGAAGACAACTCTTCTTGCATAATATATTTTGGAAAATCAAAATCATGCTTTAATTCTTTAGTCAAATGCATAGGATTTATAGGAGAATTTGTTAGATCAAAATAAAATAATTCAGGATTTGAACTAGGTACGGTCATACTATAGCTATTTTTAGAAAGATTGCCATAACTTTTAAACATTTTTTGAGAATTTGGTACTTTATTTGTTATATCCATCATTTTTAAACATTGTTGTTTTGTGTACGCGTCGCTTAATTGTGGTCTCATTTGGAATTTGTTTAGTATAAAATAAATAAATTTATTAATTTAATGTTTGAAATTCATAATGCAAACTGTTTCGATATTTTCCCTAAAATAAATGATAATTCCGTAGATTTATTTGTATTAGATTTACCTTATAACCAAACCGCTTGTAAATGGGATAAAGAAATAATTGATTTAAATTTATTGTGGAAACATTTGAAGCGTATAGGTAAAGAAAAAACATGTTATATTTTTCTAACCACAACTAAATTTGGACATAAGATAATTGAAAGCAATAAAGCATGGTTTCGTTACGATCTAGTATATGAAAAGACCGTAGCATTAGGATTTTTTCATGCAAATCAAATGCCATTGCGAAGTCACGAAATGATTTATATATTTTATAAAAGACTACCTACATTTAACCCGCAAAAAACTCCCGGAAAACCATATTACAAATCGAGTGCATGCGCTCGATTACCGACCAAATGTGAAGACGGTTATCGATATCCAAAATCAGTTTTGAAATTTTCTAACGGAAATTACAAAAGTAAACATCCATGTTCTAAACCAATCGAATTAATGGAATATTTAATTAAATCATATTCAAATGAAAATGACCTCGTTTGTGATCCTTTTATGGGTATTGGATCTAGTTCAATTGCTTGTAAAAACAATAATCGAAAATACATAGGGGTTGAATTAGATAGTGAGTTTTACAATATTTGCCTTGAAATATAAATTGTTAGAATAAATACATGGATATAAAGAAGATAGGTATGAAGAATGTGAGAGATTATATAAACATAGATTAACATAAATTTATTTGGTTATTTACATAAAAGGTATTGGGTAGCGGGTAATGGGTTGTTTATAAAAGTATATCAAAGGAAAAATATCATTTTGTATATTTATTTATTATCATTTGAAAATGTTTTTGAAAATGCCCATTACACCATACCCATTACCATGAAGAAAAGGATAATAAACAATCAATAATTGGCTATTTTCATTATCACAACAAGATATTAAAGATGGGTGAGTTTAGGGTTTTAAAATTCTAGATGTACATAGCACTTTTCAATTTACGAATAGATTAGTTTATCAATCTATACGGTCAAAATAATGAAATTCGCCTTCCGGACTCAAATAAAATTAGCCTTTCAAAACTTTCCGTACATCTACTTTAGCTTTTGAAACTGATTCGGTTCTTAGTAAATCAAACATAAATTCTAGATATACATAGCACTTTTCAATTTACGAATAGATTAGTTTATCTCTTTATACGGTCAAAATAATGAAATTCGCCTTCCGGACTCAAATAAAATTAGCCTTTCAAAACTTTCCGTACATCTACTTTAGCTTTTGAAACTGATTCGGTTCTTAGTAAATCAAACATAAATTCTAGATATACATAGCACTTTTCAATTTACGAATAGATTAGTTGATCTCTTTATACGGTCAAAATAATGAAATTCGCCTTCCGGACTCAAATAAAATTAGCCTTTCAAAACTTTCCGTACATCTACTTTAGCTTTTGAAACTGATTCGGTTCTTAGTAAATCAAACATAAATTCTAGATATACATAGCACTTTTCAATTAACGAATAGATTAGTTGATCTCTTTATACGGTCAAAATAATATAATACGATTTTGATAATAGTAATATCCTATTAAACACACCTTATAATGTATGATATATTTCAGTTAGAGTATTTAGTTAACTAATAGTGATATGTGCAAACTGCAAAAATATTCAAGGGAAGAATAACTTTATTATATCCTAATATTGTACAAACTATATCACTTATCAACTATTTATCTATAATACTATTTATTTCTACTTTAGTTAGTACAAGGCAAGGCAAGGCACATATTTTATACAAGGCATACAAGGCTCTCACATATTTTGTATCTATATTATTATCATATCATTATATTGTACAAAGTGTCTATTGCCACTTATTATTCTACTATTCACTTATTTATCATATCTTTAACCTCACTCTTAGAGGGGTACAAAACTGAAAAACTATTTGCCAACTCTTCAACATTTTTCAGCCGATTGTGGAGGTCGGCATTGAGTGCCTCAAGGCTTTCCACCTTGCTCTCAAGAATAGTGTTTTTCCTTGAAAGTCCGGTGTTGACCCTTGTCAAAACTTCAACTTGGGCTTTTAACTCTTCCATATTCTCACCTAAGCTTTCCACCTCAATAGTGTGGTTCTCTAAAGTAGTTCGCACAAAATCGGAAGTAGCATCGGAGACTAACTCCGATTTAAAGTTATTGAAAGTTTCAAAGTCAACATAGAGACAATGGTAAATTAAAATTCACTTTACATGAACAAATAGGAACTTGGAGTACCATTGAAGTTGATAAAGCAATTGATATGGGATATGAATTATTGGAAATATATGAAATTAGACACTGGAAAGAACGTTCTACTAAATTGTTTGCACCTTATGTTAATAAATTTTTGAAAATCAAACAAGAAGCGAGCGGATACCCTGAATGGGTTAAAACTGAAATGGATAAAGACAAATATATAAAACAATATTTTGAAAGAGAAGGTATTCATTTGGACAAATCTCAAATCAAGAAAAATCCAGGAAAGCGAGCGGTGGCAAAGCTTTACTTGTGTGCGCTCTGGGGCAAATGGGTACAACAATTGAACAAAATGAAAACTAGAATTATAAGTGAACCAAGTGAGTTTTATGCAATGGTTTTCGACGAAGAATATGAAATGAATTACGAATTTGCCGGTATAGAAGGAAATGAAAAATGTATTATGAATTATCGATTCAAAGATGAATATTTTGAAGGTCCGGACAAGTGCTCGACAAGTGAAATCATAGGGGTATTTACAACCGCGTATGCAAGATTAAAGTTGTATGATTTGTGTGAAAAGGTGGGGTTTGACAATGTGTTATATACTGATACAGACTCTTGTATATATATTGAAAAAGAAGGAGTTAATGACCATGTATATAAAAATGATTTAGGTGACTTTTTGGGCGAATTAACGGACGAGTTAGAAGGTAAGGAATGTATAGAATATGCAGCCACCGGTCCAAAATCATACACATTAAAATTCTCAAATGCTGAGCCTCTTACCAAAAGTAAAGGTTTTTATTTGTCACACCAAAACAGTAAAATTATTAATCATGAATCAATGGTACAAATGGTTAAGAATAAAACTGATAAAATTGATGATAAATTTGCAGAGTTGACATATAATGTGATTAGAAAACAAAAAAAGCATATCTCCAAGCCTATTGTAAAATTCACCATAAATGTTAAAGGTCAAAGCATCGAATCTGCATTACATATTGAATTACCTCAATTTTTGACACCTCAAGGACTTGAGACTAAAATTGAAAAGAAGATATATGCAAAAGGATGGTTGTCAAACTTAAAAGGCACCTTGGACGAACTGAATCCAGAGTTTGAAGAGATACAAGAACAATTGGAAGAAGTTGATAAAATAAACCCATATCAATTACGACCTGAGGGATATAACTTATCTTAAATCAATTTCTTCTTCATTTTCATTATTATTTCTATTTTGACTACGAGTGCGTTTTGCTAATCTATTTGAGGCTGAAACACCTTCGCGTTTAATTTTTCTTTCTTTTTTATTTTGTTTTGTTACTAACTCTTTCACGGTAAGTTCATCTTTATCTTTACCGTTATTTGAAACATTACCTTTTACCTCTAATAATTCTCTTGGTTTATATTTTCTAGCTAAAGTTTCGTTGTTGTCTTCTATTACATAAGACAAGCCTTCCATTTTTTTAACTTTGTAAATTTTAGTTGACCATCGTTGAGTTTCTTTATCAAAAGTTTTAGTTTTAATTTTAATTCTAACTTTGTCTCCAGGTTTAATATCAATTTTAGAAAGTATTTTTGTTAATATATTTCTTTTTAATAAAATATTTCTTAATACTCTATCTTCATTCATATCATTTGGTGCAGACTTATCTATATTTCCTACATTTTTCGTTTCATTATAATTATTTACAATAGTATCTAATTTATTAATCCAATTGACGGTATCTTTACTTTTAAAATAAAGTTCTAATTTATATTTTAATGTTCTGTTAAATCTCTCAATCATACCCATTGTACTATGGTCTTCGGGTTCGTTCAAATAATGTTCAATATTGTTATCTTCCAAAAGTTTCTTTATGGCTTTATTTATAAATTCACTACCGTTGTCCGTTGTTAATACATTCATTTTGGAATCCTTAATCAATTTTCTCATTGCGGGAATGACACCTTCCGCAGATTCTATATTTTTATTATTTTTATCTTTTATAGTTTTTGATTTTAACCCAAAAGCATATCCTTTTCTTGTATTTATATCAATTCCCGTTAATATCACTGCATACCCTTTATTTTGTTTTTTAAATTTTGGAATAAATGCTAAGTCTGCCTGAATATAATTTTTGTTTGGATCTTTACCATAAATTGGAAATAATTCTTTTTTATTTATTTTCTTTTTTTGAGAAAAAGTTTCATTAACTTCAGTCTTTTCGACAGCCTCTTTTACTTGTTTCTGTGTAACTTTATATCCTTTTGCTTTTAATTTTGATGTGAATGAACTTATATTTGATAAGCCTATTTCCGGGTCTAAATAGAAATCTTGTATTTGTTTCTCGGTGATTGATTTACTCATTTATTTCTTTATTATATATCATCAGTGAATAAAAATATTTTTTCATTTGTAATATTATTTTTATCTAAAAGCATTTGATCAATTTTATATGAAATACCATACATTTTATTCATGATATAAAATCCAGGAATTCTAATTATTGATTGGATTTTTGTATTCAATGTGTTCTCTTTTGTAATTTCCAAATCCTCTCCGGTTTTTCTATCATATAAATCACTATCAGCATTATCTATTTGACATTTAAATAAATTTGAATAATTCTTATTTTGATTTACTTTGATCGAGCTATTAAAAAGTTCTTTCAAGTTTGAAAGTTTAAAAGTATCTTTGGAAAAATATTTTATTTGATTTTCATAAATATGATTTACAATTTTATCCTCTATAGCTAATATAATATTTTCCATATCTTCAACTAAATTAAACGAAATATTATACCGGTCACTACCTTCAAAGTTGTTAACTCCAAATGGACAATGCATTTTCGGTGTTTCCAAATATAACGGCTTTTGATCATATTGAATACTTATAAACTTATATGGTTTAGATTTATTTTTTATTTTTGTAAAATCAACATTTTCAATACTCAATTTTTCAATATCAAAATTATTATATTTAACTACCGAAATCATTTTATTAAATTAAGTTATAATATTTATTTTTTAAGTTAGTTTATGTTTTTAACTTTAAGACACCGACTCCCTTCGGTATATACTCACAATGGCTTCTACTTCTAATCTTCATGGTATTCAAAACATGGTCGATGATGTGAAAACCAAGCTAACAAACGAAGAATATTTGAAATTTTGTGATCTTTTGAAAAATCAATATAATAATGAAGAAAAGTCAACTTACTTAATTTGTGAAATTGAGTTCATAAAACCATGTATAGTTCCTTATACAATTACGGAACTTATTGAGGACAACGATGGTTGTTTATTCAATATAACAACCACTATTAAAACAAAAATTATAAAAATAGAAAAATCCATGCATGATAAAATTTACGAGCAAATAGTAACCCAAGGGTACCATCGATGGCATACAAATGTTAGCCCTAATTGCACCATCTTGAAAACAAAAGACACATACGACTTGACAATAAATGATGGAATTTATAGAGGAAATGTAGACGGCGTAGTAATAATAAGTATTAAAATCATAGGAGTTGCAAAGTAAAATCAAATTAATGACATTTTTTAAATTATTTTATTTATGATTTTTTAAATTTATTATTTTCATATTTATTTCACCAATTTACGATAAATATTATATTATTTATTATATTATATTATTATGGTAAGAGCAAATCAAGCACAACCACAACGAAGACGGAATAATAGAATTTATTGTGGATACAAGGATCCTCCACCTTTAGTTCGTCCGTTCGGGAATAAAGTACAATGTATTCATTTCTGTTAATTGATTTACATAAGAAAGACAATCATTTATCGATGTTTCGAAAACGATTTAATGAATTTATTATTCCTGAAAAAATAAACAATGAGAAAGACTATTGGAAAAATAAATGATACATGTATTCTTTTAAAATTCTGGAAACAATGCTTTAAATGTTTTATGAAAATGAGGGTCTGAATTCAAAACGTCATGATACGTCGGAGGTACTGCGTTCGGTTTTTCTTCCGTTTTTGAAACTCTGTCTTTCTTTTTTGATTTTTTAATAATCACTTGAGGTTGTTCGTCGTCAGTTGAACTACTCGAAGTTTCACTATCAGATTCCACAACAATCACAGGTTTCTTTTTTGATTTTTTAACATATTTCTTTTCGATGATTTCTGATTCAGATTTATTCTTTGATTTTATAGTAATTTCAGGTTCTTTTATTGATGATTTAATCTTATTTTGTGCAGCTTCTAATTCTTTCTTATTTTCTAATTCTTTTGCAAGTTTAATATCCTTCTTAGCTTCAGAATTTCTTTTCCTTGTTTCCATAGCTTTCAGTCGTGCCACTTTTAATCGTTCTAAAGTAGCCTCATCAGTGATTTTTTGACCTTTCTTAAACCCCATATTAGAATACACAAGAAAATAATTTTCTAATCATTACTTATCGTTTCTATTGATTTGTATAAAATGAAATATATATGTTAAAGATATACATACAATGTTTAAAATTAATACCTGTGACGTTTTTCAATTTGGTACAATTATTGTTGCATTGATTCACGCTATAGGATATAATATGAGACGGTCTCGATGTAAACAATTAGATTGTCTTTGTATTAAATGTGAAAGAGATATAATGAATTCAACAGAAATGAGTATCGACGATAAAAATGTGTTAGAATCTGCTTAAAGATTATAAGTTCTATATTATAACAATGAGTGAAATCAATACACAATCTCCTAAATATACGAAAGTTACTTCGAAGAATGGTAAAGTTTATTATAAAAAACCCTTAGACATGAATCGAAGAGATAAAGGTAAATTTTATGAAGCCAACAAACCACTGTAACAAAAGAATCTAACCTTAGACCGAATTTTAAATAATAAAAATGTCGGTGTTTCAACGATGGAAAAGCATGGAATTGATAAAGTTAAAATTGTTGAAATATGCTCTAAAAAAATTAAAGAAAATCCTGAAGAATTCGACAAATATATGGAAATTCAAAACAAATTTTTAGAAAGGTTGAATGTAACAAAAACCACCTAAAGAATACGTTACAAATCAGTAATAAGAAATATATTGTATAATAATAATGGCTCCAAAAAAGTCTAATAATAAAGACGATAAAGACAATGATAAAGGCAAAGCTCCATTACTGACCAAGGCTAGAAAAACTAATCTAAAGAAAGTCAAAGACCATAGGGATGGAAATTTAAAAGCATCAAGTCCAAGACAATTAACAAAGGAACAATGGAGTAAAATAAATCAAATAGAAAAGAAAAAAATAGATGAAGAATTGTGGGAGGACTGCTCCTCACAGGGCACTGTAACTACTGATGGGAGTCTTATATGGACTGCATATAAAGACTAACTGCCTAGGTACTGCTAGGTCAGCTCTTTAGACATAGGACTGCTATGTCTAGACTTACTACATATATTTGCATGTAAGAATTAGGTATTATATTTGACTTTTGCCATGCGGCTGTTTTTACTCTAGAAATCTCAACTGTTTCTTTGGCCTTGGCCATTACTTATTCACTCAGCTCTCTGAGGTAATCCTAGTCAGCATGGCCAAGTCTCATCAACCTATCATATGCTTGTACTACATTATCATGCAGTATGATGTGCCAGTATTCTACATGTCACATTATTACACAGTACAGTGGTACTGTGTACTCCCATATAAGGGGGGTCTCTTCCTCAACAGGGGTCTCGGGCGCTAATGCTGTAAGGCGCGTATGACACTTCTGGCATGTATGACATTGCTGAGTCATCCGCGCATGACACCGTGTGTTGTCCTAGCACAACTCCCCCCCCCTTCAGGTGGGAAGCGTCCTCGCTTGTGCTTAGATGCACAGTCGTTAGGCTGATTCGGAGCCCATGGTGTCCCACTCGCTGTCGTCGGACATCACTGGTGGCGGCGTAGGACTGTACTCCGGCATCAAGGTCACTGGCTCCTCGTCAGCTTCTTCCAGATTAGCGCAGACTCTTTCATCGTTGAGATCCGTCTCATTTTCATCTCTCCAGAGCAGCTCCGCTAGGTATTCACACACCGTTGCGATTGCCCGCACGGGTTGTTCCACCGGTAGAGAGCTGAATAATTGTTTAAGCAAGGTTGCGGGGATGCCATACACGTGCCACCCAGCTCCCATGCCTGGTCTAGGGTCGCCCGACTCTCTGCTGGCGGAGCCGCTCTGCGCCATCTTCTCGTGCCGCCCATAACGGCGTTTGAAGTCGCAGGGGTTTTCGGGGTCGCAAGACTTCAGGGTGGCGATAGGCGCGTTGGTCCAGAAGTGGGTGGGTTTCTTGTAGGGCATATCATACTTACAATACGTAGCCAGATGCGGAGGTGGCAACCCTTGCATGCATCGGCGAGTGTGTAACCCATGGGGAGCTCGGCCACGCGGGTTCTCAATGAAGTAGAAGCTCGGCTGGAGGTACTTGATGATCTCCAACGTTCTCCGCACTTGTCTGTCAGCACCACGCAAGTTTCGTATCCCTACCGTTTTGGCTTGGCTATACTCCGTGCATGGGGGGCTCGCCCAAATGACGTCAAAGTGCTTGGGCGAGAACTGCCGATAGTCCCAGTGCAGGACGTTTTCGCAGTGGGCTTCCATCGGTTCTGGATGTCCACCGAGACTACCTCACACCCTGGAAACTGCTTGCTGAACTGCCGTTCGACGGAGCCTGTGCCACAAAACAACACCAAGATCCGTATTGGGCGTCGAGACGGCTGTAGGCATGCCGCTCCTCGACCAGGTCCTTGAGATGGCATGAAACTAGTGGATGACACCGTCGCGAATGTGCCCACCTCGTCGTCGGCTCGTTCTTCCGGGATCCACGCCATTCCGTCCGCCTGTAACTCTTCAGGATCCGTCAACCATCTCGCTCCTGCTGACTCCTCGCGTTTGCGAGTGACTCTACTCTTTTCACGTTCTTGCCTCTTGGCCTCGACCTTCTCGAACTCCTGAAGAGCGCGGTTAGGTATCCCTTTTCGGCCAACTCCATCGAACTCGAGGTCCTCGCGAGTTTTCCATTCATTCTCGGAGCGCGGCATACCTACCCATTTGACCATGTACTCCGTCCATGTCCGCCCGCTACGTCTCCTCGTGCGTGACCTCTCAATGCACTCCACCGCCATCTCCTTACGACCGCTCACGTCCACAGGGGGAGGCGGAATCTCCGCACTCCTGTCCGCGAACTTGTCCTGGCCCGACTCCACCGGGGTGAGTCTATCC
>LGRX02028054.1:0-25351 GCA_001247695.2 Cymbomonas tetramitiformis
TACTTCATTTGCAGTTTCGATATCGAACAAGTCGTTGATCTGTGAAATGTTTGTAAGACCAGCAACTGATTTGTTTGTTCGTCCCCCTAATATTGGGTCAACATCGTTATATTTTCCTGGTGAGTAGTATAATAAAAGATTGATTTTTAATATTTGCTTCCGTGTCCCTAATTTTTGGTTTAGAAATTTCGATATTTCCATTGGCTAATTCAGTGTAATATTCGGTTCTATTTAAATAATCATCTACTAAAAGTTCAATATGTGCTTTGGAAATATTTTTGAATATTCTTTCGGCTTCCACAATTAAAAGATCTTTTTCTATATTCATTTTAAATTAAATGTTCTTTTATATTTATTAATATTTTTTTCTAATGAAGTTGTTTCACCCCATAATAAATGTTTAGAAAGTGACCCTGCGGTATAACATTTATTCCAATTTTCATTAGACTTATGACGTTTAAGATAATTTGATTTTTTTTTATATCTTTATTTTTTGTAAAATCTGAATATCCTTTTGCACCAAAATGAACAGTTTTTAAATTATCAAAAATTGCCATTAATTTTTTATCTTTTTTTGTAGACTTTTTAATTTTACAGTTTTATATTTACAATTTGCCATTTTATATTATATATCTTATGGATTTATTACACCGACTTTTATAGGTGTTGAACTATTGCCGTCATACTCGACATATCTAATTCCCTTTTTAAAATTACCTGAATTTATGTTTCTATTTTCATAACTTACTCCGGTTGTAGGCGAAAATAAGTTTTTATCTTGCTTTTTTCTACCCGTTATTTTTCTAATTTTTTCGGTAATTGGGTCATAACTAGGGACTTTTTCTATATTTTTTTCTTCAATTGGATGCAACCCTAAATATTTCCGTAAATAATTCTTTTCTTCTAGACTCTCTTTAACTCCCATGGTATCCATAAAATCTGTAAAATTAATAGGGGGCGCTTCGTTTAACAATGCACCTTCTAATACACCTTGAGTCGTTCTAAAATAATGTTCATCTTTAGAATTTGTATGTTGATAATATCCAAAATAACCACCCATAACTGAACCGCCTATAGCATTTGCGAAACCAAATCTAGATCTTGCCGTGGAAACTCTTTCGGTTTTGGGATAATTTTCGGTATACATTTGCTCTATATCATGTAATTTTACAAGATCATTTTCTGTTCCCGGTTTTGGATTGACATGAATAATTTCATAATTAGAATTTGGATGTGGTTTAATTCTTGCCGGTAATGAAACTAAATCTCCTTCCGTTGAATAAACATATTGTTTTTCCGTTGGTGTATTTACCGGTTTTTGCAAGGGATTAATAGCTGGATTAAAATGATGACCCTCGACATTATATTTTTCGGCAATGAAATTGCTTTGTCCGGCTCCGTTTGAGTGACCGGTTACCGAAATTTTGTAATTATTTCCAAAATTTTTAAAAACATTTTCATATCTTTGGGATGCTTCGTTATATCTTTGAGTTGTGCGTTGTTTGCCTATAGTTGTTAATAAATTCACATACCAATCCTTAAAATTACTTAACCTATTAGGGTTTTTAGAAATTGTTTCTAATTTGTAAAATTCAGCGTCACTTCCACGATATGCTATGATTACTTCTTTATTTATAGAATTAACTAATGTAATCGAATTTCTCCCGCTTAATGTAGGGTCTATTTGAAAATGGGGAAGCTCTCTCATTATTTTATTTGATTTTGCTTTATTATCGTAACTAAATGCATAGGCTGAATTTGCAGCTAAAGCATATTTTTTTTGAATGGGATTATCAAATTTATTTGTATTTTTTCCAAGAAAAATATTTATTGCTCGATTTGGAATATTTTTGAAATCTGCATGTATTGCATTCAATAGTTCCGCCGTTTGTTTTTTTATTTTTTGGGATGTAAAATCATTATTTTTAATTTTTGGAATTCTCTCAAACGGAGTGGAATCTTTGTTATTACTTTTATTATTTTCAAATTTAAAATCATTACTTTTAAAATTTGTGTCATCTACAAATTTCGCTTTTTGACAAAATATATTTGAAGGATTATTATCACAAAATGTATTCATAAATTATTAAATTAATAATTTCATTTTAATATAAATTTCCCCGAACAAATGTTTTCGAGACATAGTAATAAATTTTCTAATTGTTATTTGTAGTACGTGAACGTGTTTTTGCCGGTGAGAAATTTCTATTAGGAGACGTCGGGTTTCTTCGATTTACACCGGTAATAATGGCTGTATCACTTGCTAAAGAAAAGGATAATGCTTGTCTTAATAGTGGATTTACAACTGTCCTTGATGAAGGACCAGATTCGCCTTGATTTTCGGGTGTGTTTAACGGAGATGGAGAAAAATCTTCACGCAGTCTTTTCAAACCTGAATTAATTTCTTCAGTGCCAATTTCACTCAACAATTCTTCTTCTTCTTCAAAACTTATTGGAGTAGATTGTGAAGACAACTCTTCTTGCATAATATATTTTGGAAAATCAAAATCATGCTTTAATTCTTTAGTCAAATGCATAGGATTTATAGGAGAATTTGTTAGATCAAAATAAAATAATTCAGGATTTGAACTAGGTACGGTCATACTATAGCTATTTTTAGAAAGATTGCCATAACTTTTAAACATTTTTTGAGAATTTGGTACTTTATTTGTTATATCCATCATTTTTAAACATTGTTGTTTTGTGTACGCGTCGCTTAATTGTGGTCTCATTTGGAATTTGTTTAGTATAAAATAAATAAATTTATTAATTTAATGTTTGAAATTCATAATGCAAACTGTTTCGATATTTTCCCTAAAATAAATGATAATTCCGTAGATTTATTTGTATTAGATTTACCTTATAACCAAACCGCTTGTAAATGGGATAAAGAAATAATTGATTTA
This sequence comes from Cymbomonas tetramitiformis, assembly GCA_001247695.2. NCBI lineage: Eukaryota > Viridiplantae > Chlorophyta > Pyramimonadophyceae > Pyramimonadales > Pyramimonadaceae > Cymbomonas > Cymbomonas tetramitiformis. The sequence goes on from LGRX02028054.1 coordinate 2,907, forward strand.
AATTTATTGTGGAAACATTTGAAGCGTATAGGTAAAGAAAAAACATGTTATATTTTTCTAACCACAACTAAATTTGGACATAAGATAATTGAAAGCAATAAAGCATGGTTTCGTTACGATCTAGTATATGAAAAGACCGTAGCATTAGGATTTTTTCATGCAAATATAATGCCATTGCGAAGTCACGAAATGATTTATATATTTTATAAAAGACTACCTACATTTAACCCGCAAAAAACTCCCGGAAAACCATATTACAAATCGAGTGCATGCGCTCGATTACCGACCAAATGTGAAGACGGTTATCGATATCCAAAATCAGTTTTGAAATTTTCTAACGGAAATTACAAAAGTAAACATCCATGTTCTAAACCAATCGAATTAATGGAATATTTAATTAAATCATATTCAAATGAAAATGACCTCGTTTGTGATCCTTTTATGGGTATTGGATCTAGTTCAATTGCTTGTAAAAACAATAATCGAAAATACATAGGGGTTGAATTAGATAGTGAGTTTTACAATATTTGCCTTGAAATATAAATTGTTAGAATAAATACATGGATATAAAGAAGATAGGTATGAAGAATGTGAGAGATTATATAAACATAGATTAACATAAATTTATTTGGTTATTTACATAAAAGGTATTGGGTAGCGGGTAATGGGTTGTTTATAAAAGTATATCAAAGGAAAAATATCATTTTGTATATTTATTTATTATCATTTGAAAATGTTTTTGAAAATGCCCATTACACCATACCCATTACCATGAAGAAAAGGATAATAAACAATCAATAATTGGCTATTTTCATTATCACAACAAGATATTAAAGATGGGTGAGTTTAGGGTTTTAAAATTCTAGATGTACATAGCACTTTTCAATTTACGAATAGATTAGTTTATCAATCTATACGGTCAAAATAATGAAATTCGCCTTCCGGACTCAAATAAAATTAGCCTTTCAAAACTTTCCGTACATCTAATTTAGCTTTTGAAACTGATTCGGTTCTTAGTAAATCAAACATAAATTCTAGATATACATAGCACTTTTCAATTTACGAATAGATTAGTTGATCTCTTTATACGGTCAAAATAATGAAATTCGCCTTCCGGACTTAAATAAAATTAGCCTTTCAAAACTTTCCGTACATCTACTTTAGCTTTTGAAACTGATTCGGTTCTTAGTAAATCAAACATAAATTCTAGATATACATAGCACTTTTCAATTTACGAATAGATTAGTTGATCTCTTTATACGGTCAAAATAATGAAATTTGCCTTCCGGACTCAAATAAAATTAGCCTTTCAAAACTTTCCGTACATCTACTTTAGCTTTTGAAACTGATTCGGTTCTTAGTAAATCAAACATAAATTCTAGATATACATAGCACTTTTCAATTTACGAATAGATTAGTTATTCACTCTATACGGTCAAAATAATATAATACGATTTTGATAATAGTAATATCCTATTAAACACACCTTATAATGTATGATATATTTCAGTTAGAGTATTTAGTTAACTAATAGTGATATGTGCAAACTGCAAAAATATTCCAGGGAAAAATAACTTTATTATATCCTAATATTGTACAAACTATATCACTTATCAACTATTTATCTATAATACTATTTATTTCTACTTTAGTTAGTACAAGGCAAGGCAAGGCACATATTTTATACAAGGCATACAAGGCTCTCACATATTTTGTATCTATATTATTATCATATCATTATATTGTACAAAGTGTCTATTGCCACTTATTATTCTACTATTCACTTATTTATCATATCTTTAACCTCACTCTTAGAGGGGTACAAAACTGAAAAACTATTTGCCAACTCTTCAACATTTTTCAGCCGATTGTGGAGGTCGGCATTGAGTGCCTCAAGGCTTTCCACCTTGCTCTCAAGAATAGTGTTTTTCCTTGAAAGTCCGGTGTTGACCCTTGTCAAAACTTCAACTTGGGCTTTTAACTCTTCCATATTCTCACCTAAGCTTTCCACCTCAATAGTGTGGTTCTCTAAAGTAGTTCGCACAAAATCGGAAGTAGCATCGGAGACTAACTCCGATTTAAAGTTATTGAAAGTTTCAAAGTCAACATAGAGACAATGGTAAATTAAAATTCACTTTACATGAACAAATAGGAACTTGGAGTACCATTGAAGTTGATAAAGCAATTGATATGGGATATGAATTATTGGAAATATATGAAATTAGACACTGGAAAGAACGTTCTACTAAATTGTTTGCACCTTATGTTAATAAATTTTTGAAAATCAAACAAGAAGCGAGCGGATACCCTGAATGGGTTAAAACTGAAATGGATAAAGACAAATATATAAAACAATATTTTGAAAGAGAAGGTATTCATTTGGACAAATCTCAAATCAAGAAAAATCCAGGAAAGCGAGCGGTGGCAAAGCTTTACTTGTGTGCGCTCTGGGGCAAATGGGTACAACAATTGAACAAAATGAAAACTAGAATTATAAGTGAACCAAGTGAGTTTTATGCAATGGTTTTCGACGAAGAATATGAAATGAATTACGAATTTGCCGGTATAGAAGGAAATGAAAAATGTATTATGAATTATCGATTCAAAGATGAATATTTTGAAGGTCCGGACAAGTGCTCGACAAGTGAAATCATAGGGGTATTTACAACCGCGTATGCAAGATTAAAGTTGTATGATTTGTGTGAAAAGGTGGGGTTTGACAATGTGTTATATACTGATACAGACTCTTGTATATATATTGAAAAAGAAGGAGTTAATGACCATGTATATAAAAATGATTTAGGTGACTTTTTGGGCGAATTAACGGACGAGTTAGAAGGTAAAAAATGTATAGGTCCAAAATCATACACATTAAAATTCTCAAATGCTGAGCCTCTTACCAAAAGTAAAGGTTTTTATTTGTCACACCAAAACAGTAAAATTATTAATCATGAATCAATGGTACAAATGGTTAAGAATAAAACTGATAAAATTGATGATAAATTTGCAGAGTTGACATATAATGTGATTAGAAAACAAAAAAAGCATATCTCCAAGCCTATTGTAAAATTCACCATAAATGTTAAAGGTCAAAGCATCGAATCTGCATTACATATTGAATTACCTCAATTTTTGACACCTCAAGGACTTGAGACTAAAATTGAAAAGAAGATATATGCAAAAGGATGGTTGTCAAACTTAAAAGGCACCTTGGACGAACTGAATCCAGAGTTTGAAGAGATACAAGAACAATTGGAAGAAGTTGATAAAATAAACCCATATCAATTACGACCTGAGGGATATAACTTATCTTAAATCAATTTCTTCTTCATTTTCATTATTATTTCTATTTTGACTACGAGTGCGTTTTGCTAATCTATTTGAGGCTGAAACACCTTCGCGTTTAATTTTTCTTTCTTTTTTATTTTGTTTTGTTACTAACTCTTTCACGGTAAGTTCATCTTTATCTTTACCGTTATTTGAAACATTACCTTTTACCTCTAATAATTCTCTTGGTTTATATTTTCTAGCTAAAGTTTCGTTGTTGTCTTCTATTACATAAGACAAGCCTTCCATTTTTTTAACTTTGTAAATTTTAGTTGACCATCGTTGAGTTTCTTTATCAAAAGTTTTAGTTTTAATTTTAACTCTAACTTTGTCTCCAGGTTTAATATCAATTTTAGAAAGTATTTTTGTTAATATATTTCTTTTTAATAAAATATTTCTTAATACTCTATCTTCATTCATATCATTTGGTGCAGACTTATCTATATTTCCTACATTTTTCGTTTCATTATAATTATTTACAATAGTATCTAATTTATTAATCCAATTGACGGTATCTTTACTTTTAAAATAAAGTTCTAATTTATATTTTAATGTTCTGTTAAATCTCTCAATCATACCCATTGTACTATGGTCTTCGGGTTCGTTCAAATAATGTTCAATATTGTTATCTTCCAAAAGTTTCTTTATGGCTTTATTTATAAATTCACTACCGTTGTCCGTTGTTAATACATTCATTTTGGAATCCTTAATCAATTTTCTCATTGCGGGAATGACACCTTCCGCAGATTCTATATTTTTATTATTTTTATCTTTTATAGTTTTTGATTTTAACCCAAAAGCATATCCTTTTCTTGTATTTATATTAATTCCCGTTAATATCACTGCATACCCTTTATTTTGTTTTTTAAATTTTGGAATAAATGCTAAGTCTGCCTGAATATAATTTTTGTTTGGATCTTTACCATAAATTGGAAATAATTCTTTTTTATTTATTTTCTTTTTTTGAGAAAAAGTTTCATTAACTTCAGTCTTTTCGACAGCCTCTTTTACTTGTTTCTGTGTAACTTTATATCTTTTTGCTTTTAATTTTGATGTGAATGAACTTATATTTGATAAGCCTATTTCCGGGTCTAAATAGAAATCTTGTATTTGTTTCTCGGTGATTGATTTACTCATTTATTTCTTTATTATATATCATCAGTGAATAAAAATATTTTTTCATTTGTAATATTATTTTTATCTAAAAGCATTTGATCAATTTTATATGAAATACCATACATTTTATTCATGATATAAAATCCAGGAATTCTAATTATTGATTGGATTTTTGTATTCAATGTGTTCTCTTTTGTAATTTCCAAATCCTCTCCGGTTTTTCTATCATATAAATCACTATCAGCATTATCTATTTGACATTTAAATAAATTTGAATAATTCTTATTTTGATTTACTTTGATCGAGCTATTGAAAAGTTCTTTCAAGCTTGAAAGTTTAAAAGTATCTTTGGAAAAATATTTTATTTGATTTTCATAAATATGATTGACAATTTTATCCTCTATAGCTAATATAATATTTTCCATATCTTCAACTAAATTAAACGAAATATTATACCGGTCACTACCTTCAAAGTTGTTAACTCCAAATGGACAATGCATTTTCGGTGTTTCCAAATATAACGGCTTTTGATCATATTGAATACTTATAAACTTATATGGTTTAGATTTACTTTTTATTTTTGTAAAATCAACATTTTCAATACTCAATTTTTCAATATCAAAATTATTATATTTAACTACCGAAATCATTTTATTAAATTAAGTTATAATATTTATTTTTTAAGTTAGTTTATGTTTTTAACTTTAAGACACCGACTCCCTTCGGTATATACTCACAATGGCTTCTACTTCTAATCTTCATGGTATTCAAAACATGGTCGATGATGTGAAAACCAAGCTAACAAACGAAGAATATTTGAAATTTTGTGATCTTTTGAAAAATCAATATAATAATGAAGAAAAGTCAACTTACTTAATTTGTGAAATTGAGTTCATAAAACCATGTATAGTTCCGTATACAATTACGGAACTTATTGAGGACAACGATGGTTGTTTATTCAATATAACAACCACTATTAAAACAAAAATTATAAAAATAGAAAAATCCATGCATGATAAAATTTACTAGCAAATAGTAACCCAAGGGTACCATCGATGGCATACAAATGTTAGCCCTAATTGCACCATCTTGAAAACAAAAGACACATACGACTTGACAATAAATGATGGAATTTATAGAGGAAATGTAGACGGCGTAGTAATAATAAGTATTAAAATCATAGGAGTTGCAAAGTAAAATCAAATTAATGACATTTTTTAAATTATTTTATTTATGATTTTTTAAATTTATTATTTTCATATTTATTTCACCAATTTACGATAAATATTATATTATTTATTATATTATATTATTATGGTAAGAGCAAATCAAGCACAACCACAACGAAGACGGAATAATAGAATTTATTGTGGATACAAGGATCCTCCACCTTTAGTTCGTCCGTTCGGGAATAAAGTACAATGTATTCATTTCTGTTAATTGATTTACATAAGAAAGACAATCATTTATCGATGTTTCGAAAACGATTTAATGAATTTATTATTCCTGAAAAAATAAACAATGAGAAAGACTATTGGAAAAATAAATGATACATGTATTCTTTTAAAATTCTGGAAACAATGCTTTAAATGTTTTATGAAAATGAGGGTCTGAATTCAAAACGTCATGATACGTCGGAGGTACTGCGTTCGGTTTTTCTTCCGTTTTTGAAACTCTGTCTTTCTTTTTTGATTTTTTAATAATCACTTGAGGTTGTTCGTCGTCAGTTGAACTACTCGAAGTTTCACTATCAGATTCCACAACAATCACAGGTTTCTTTTTTGATTTTTTAACATATTTCTTTTCGATGATTTCTGATTCAGATTTATTCTTTGATTTTATAGTAATTTCAGGTTCTTTTATTGATGATTTAATCTTATTTTGTGCAGCTTCTAATTCTTTCTTATTTTCTAATTCTTTTGCAAGTTTAATATCCTTCTTAGCTTCAGAATTTCTTTTCCTTGTTTCCATAGCTTTCAGTCGTGCCACTTTTAATCGTTCTAAAGTAGCCTCATCAGTGATTTTTTGACCTTTCTTAAACCCCATATTAGAATACACAAGAAAATAATTTTCTAATCATTACTTATCGTTTCTATTGATTTGTATAAAATGAAATATATATGTTAAAGATATACATACAATGTTTAAAATTAATACCTGTGACGTTTTTCAATTTGGTACAATTATTGTTGCATTGATTCACGCTATAGGATATAATATGAGACGGTCTCGATGTAAACAATTAGATTGTCTTTGTATTAAATGTGAAAGAGATATAATGAATTCAACAGAAATGAGTATCGACGATAAAAATGTGTTAGAATCTGCTTAAAGATTATAAGTTCTATATTATAACAATGAGTGAAATCAATACACAATCTCCTAAATATACGAAAGTTACTTCGAAGAATGGTAAAGTTTATTATAAAAAACCCTTAGACATGAATCGAAGAGATAAAGGTAAATTTTATGAAGCCAACAAACCACTGTAACAAAAGAATCTAACCTTAGACCGAATTTTAAATAATAAAAATGTCGGTGTTTCAACGATGGAAAAGCATGGAATTGATAAAGTTAAAATTGTTGAAATATGCTCTAAAAAAATTAAAGAAAATCCTGAAGAATTCGACAAATATATGGAAATTCAAAACAAATTTTTAGAAAGGTTGAATGTAACAAAAACCACCTAAAGAATACGTTACAAATCAGTAATAAGAAATATATTGTATAATAATAATGGCTCCAAAAAAGTCTAATAATAAAGACGATAAAGACAATGATAAAGGCAAAGCTCCATTACTGACCAAGGCTAGAAAAACTAATCTAAAGAAAGTCAAAGACCATAGGGATGGAAATTTAAAAGCATCAAGTCCAAGACAATTAACAAAGGAACAATGGAGTAAAATAAATCAAATAGAAAAGAAAAAAATAGATGAAGAATTGTGGGAGGACTGCTCCTCACAGGGCACTGTAACTACTGATGGGAGTCTTATATGGACTGCATATAAAGACTAACTGCCTAGGTACTGCTAGGTCAGCTCTTTAGACATAGGACTGCTATGTCTAGACTTACTACATATATTTGCATGTAAGAATTAGGTATTATATTTGACTTTTGCCATGCGGCTGTTTTTACTCTAGAAATCTTAACTGTTTCTTTGGCCTTGGCCATTACTTATTCACTCAGCTCTCTGAGGTAATCCTAGTCAGCATGGCCAAGTCTCATCAACCTATCATATGCTTGTACTACATTATCATGCAGTATGATGTGCCAGTATTCTACATGTCACATTATTACACAGTACAGTGGTACTGTGTACTCCCATATAAGGGGGGTCTCTTCCTCCACAGGGGTCTCGGGCGCTAATGCTGTAAGGCGCGTATGACACTTCTGGCATGTATGACATTGCTGAGTCATCCGCGCATGACACCGTGCGTTGTCCTAGCACAACTCCCCCCCCTTCAGGTGGGAAGCGTCCTCGCTTGTGCTTAGATGCACAGTCGTTAGGCTGATTCGGAGCCCATGGTGTCCCACTCGCTGTCGTCGGACATCACTGGTGGCGACGTAGGGCTGTACTCCGGCATCAAGGTCACCGGCTCCTCGTCAGCTTCTTCCGGATTAGCGCAGACTCTTTCATCGTTGAGATCTGTCTCATTTTCATCTCTCCAGAGCAGCTCCGCTAGGTATTCACACACCGCTGCGATTGCCCCCACGGGCTGTTCCACCGGTAGAGAGCTGAATAATTGTTTAAGCAAGGCTGCGGGGATGCCATACACGTGCCATCCAGCTCCCATACCTGGCCTAGGGTCGCCCGACTCTCTGCTGGTGGAGCCGCTCTGCGCCATCTTCTCGTGTCGACCATAACGGCGTTTGAAGTCGCAGGGGTTTTCGGGGTCGCAAGACTTCAGGGTGGTGATAGGCGCGTTGGTCCAGAAGTGGGTGGGTTTCTTGTAGGGCATACCATACTTACAATACGTAGCCAGATGCGGAGGTGGCAACCCTTGCATGCATCGGCGAGTGTGTAACCCATGGGGAGCTCGGCCACGCGGGTTCTCAATAAAGTAGAAGCTCGGCTGGAGGTACTTGATGATCTCCAACGTTCTCCGCACTTGTCTGTCAGCACCACGCAAGTTTCGTATCCCTACCGTTTTGGCTTGGCTATACTCCGTGCATGGGGGGCTCGCCCAAATGACGTCAAAGTGCTTGGGCGAGAACTGCCGATAGTCCCAGTGCAGGACGTTTTCGCAGTGAGTGGGCTTCCATCGGTTCTGGATGTCCACCGAGACTACCTCACACCCAGGAAACTGCTTGCTGAACTGCCGTTCGACGGAGCCTGTGCCACAAAACAACACCAAGATCCGTATTGGGCGTCGAGACGGCTGTAGGCATGCCGCCCCTCGACCAGGTCCTTGAGATGGCATGAAACTAGTGGATGACACCGTCGCGAATGTGCCCACCTCGTCGTCGGCTCGTTCTTCCGGGATCCACGCCATTCCGTCCGCCTGTAACTCTTCAGGATCCGTCAACCATATCGCTCCTGCTGACTCCTCGCGTTTGCGAGTGACTCTACTCTTTTCACGTTCTTGCCTCTTGGCCTCGACCTTCTCGAACTCCTGAAGAGCGCGGTTAGGTATCCCTTATCGGCCAACTCCATCGAACTCGAGGTCCTCGCGAGTTTTCCATTCATTCTCGGAGCGCGGCATACCTACCCATTTGACCATGTACTCCGTCCATGTCCGCCCGCCACGTCTCCTCGTGCGTGACCTCTCAATGCACTCCACCGCCATCTCCTTACGACCGCTTACGTCCACAGGGGGAGGCGGAATCTCCGCACTCCTGTCCGCGAACTTGTCCTGGCCCGACTCCACCGGGGTGAGTCTATCCACGGTGAAGACGTCGTGCACCTTCCACTGTGGTGGTAGCTTCAGGCGGTAAGCCGCGGGGGCCCCTCGGTCCTCGGGGGCGAGCTCCATCTGCCGGTCGCTGTGGAAGGCCTCCAACACCTCCATCGGGCCCAGGCGCTTCTTCAGCAACTTCTTGTGTAGGCCCCGATCCCCGGGCTGGGTGAGATGCGTGGCGTCCACCCACACCATGTCACCTATTGCGTACCGGCGAGCGCGATGGCGAGCATCATACTGGGCCACTTGCTGCTGCTGAGCTACCAGCAACCTATCGCGAGCAGTCTGCAACTGCTGAACAAACTGCCGGGCGGTCTCGTGGGCCGTGCCTTTCTTCACGACGTCCCCTCTCCCCCCCTTGGCGCGGCCCCTACGAGAGGCCAACGCAGCTTCTACGAAGAAGTCGAGCTGCGACGCCGGGGCATGCCCATAGCAAAGCTCGAAGGGTGTGAATCCAGTAACCGCGGACCTGGAGTCGTTAATGGCGTACTCCACCGGGGTGCACCACAAATCCCAGTCTGTCTGGTTTGCGTCAACGTAGGCGCGCAACATGCGCTCCACCGTGTGGTTAGTGTGCTCCGCTTGACCGTCCCCTTGTGGATGGTACGGCGTAGTGGAGGCCACTTGCACCCCCATAAGGCGATGCAACTCCATATGAAAGGCGTCACGGAAGCGAGAGTCCCTGTCACAAACGATCTTCATGGGAGCACCGTGCAGTCGCCAAACATGGTCGAAGTACATTCGTGCCACTTGCTCAGCGGAACTGTCAGAGTACAGCATGGGGACCACGTGCACCATCTTGGACAACTTGTCCGTGAACATGGCGAAGGCGTCGTAGCCCCGCTCCGTGCGCGGCAGACCTGTGACGAAGTCAATGCTCACCACCTGCCACAGCCTGACCGGGACCTGGAGGGGGTTCAGCTGGCCATCAGGATAGCTGTTCCTCGGGCGGGTCTGCTGGCATATCAAGCACGAGCGGGTCCAGTCGGTGACGTCTTTGTTCATACGGGGCCACCAGAACCGCCGCACTATCCGAGCAAGAGTCTTATCTCGCCCGGTGTGTCCCGCCGCGGGAGACTCGTGCGCTTCACGCATGACTATCTCCCGAAGAGGAGAGTCGGACGACAACACCAGCTGGTAGCGTCCCTCCGCGATGCGCCAGATCATGTCTTCAACCATACGGAAGGTGTCCGTACGCTGGTGCGGGGCGGCTAAAAGCTCTTCCTTTAACATCGTGAGGTAAGGGCTACGTTCGTACTCCGCGCGTAGTGCTTTCACGAACTGGCATGCCTTCAGTGGTCCTTTGGTTGCGCGTGCCTTGGCCGCTGGCCCTGACGTGACCATAGGCTCGCTTGCACCTTGAGCGGCGGGCGCACGGGCACTCTTCGCTCGAGGCCGAGTCCGGCTGGCCGCTGGCGCCCACACCAGCAGCACGGGCCACCGCAGCGCTGGTCGGCCTCCATCTGGTGACTCAAACAAGCATGTAGGGTGACCCTTGGCATCCTTGAGGTCAAATACCTTGACCACGTGCAGGCCGTACTTGGGCTGGATAAGGGTGCGCCAGGACGCGTCATAGTCCGGCAGTAGGAACATCGCCGACGTGTTCTCTGGGTCGGCGCGCCACTCAGCCATAAAGTGGCGTAGGATCCTCTCAATGAGGTTGCTATCCTTGGGGTAGGGGGGGTTGCACCAGACGTGCTTTCCCCGCCATTGCTGCTTGAGGCACTCCGTCCAATAGGTGTCCACCTGGCGGTTGACGCCCATGGAGTCACAACACGCGTCCACGTCGAACGGGCCGTACTGCGCTGAGATCTCTTCGAACTTCTCTTTACCAGTTTCCAGTCCTGCCGGTCTACCACGTTATCGTAGTGGGAGCTTGACGCGGGAGGGGAACTTTGTTTGCTGGGAGGGGAAGGACTAAGGGGAGTTGAGGGGGCTGGAGAGGGGGCTTGCTCCGGTTGCGAGCGAGAGCGAGTAGTGACACCCGCAAGGGTGGCTTCATGCAAGGCGCGCTCCGCGGTGTGCAACGTCTCAGCTGCGTCTTCCCACAGGTCGGGGGTTTCCACCCAGGTGAGCCCATTCAGATGAGTGAGCTCCCCAACGACCAACGGAGGGCTGACCGGAGGTACAGACTCGTCTTCAGAGTCGGAGTAATCAAACGTGGAGTCGAGCACCGAGATGGGGTCCTCAAGGATCTTGACTTTAGTGGGCTCCTCGGACGGCTCTTCGTCGGTGTCGTCCTCGTCGATTGCACCGAATACTGAGGTGGGATCGGCGGGGGTCGAGCTCTCAGCCGGCTCCCTTGGCACACTCTGACGAGGCTCGTCTGTATCCCGGTCGACCACGCCCTTCTCCTTGAGCCCCTCCCTGGCGGATGACTGCGTGTAGTCTGGTCGTCTGGATTGGGCGTCCGGAACTACTAGGCATCGGCCAGGTACGTGCTCCATTTGGTGCACGCCCACTTCCACCAAGTCTTCATACCAGCGTGCCTGGCGTCGACTCAGCTCCCGAGCCGGCGCAAGAGCCACTGCAAGGGTTTGTGGTCACCCATGAGTTTGAAGTCGGTGAATATAAGGTAATGCCTCCACGTCACTGTGGTGCAGTGGTGGATGGCGCACAACTCCCGCTCCCCAGCGTGGTAGTTCTGCTCGGCCGAGGAGAATTGCCTGCTCTCGAAAGCCAGCGGTTGAAGACCTCGCCCCAGGTCTTGCATCAGCACGCCTCCTGGTGCGACCGCACTGGCGTCGGTCTGCACGCAAAATGGGCGAGACCCATCGGCTGCTGAGCGCTGGTCCGGTAGGGCGATGATTGGTGCTGAAATCAATGCTGACTTCAATCGTTGGAAGGCTTCTTTCTCCTCCTTGCCCCAAGTCCATGGCACTCCCATCTTCGTGAGGCGAGTGAGAGGGTGGGCAATGTGAGCGAAGGACTGGATGTACCGCCGGTAAAAGCCGCACATTCCAAGGAATTGGCGCACGTGGGTGACAGTCTCGAGCTCCGGCCAGTCGCGAACCGAGGCAACTTTGTCGCGTTGGGGGCGACAACCTTCCTTACTGCACACGTGGCCAAGGAAGCGTACTGCTCGCATGCACAACTTCAACTTGCTTCGCTTGAGGTATACTTTGTGCTGGCGACAGGCAGCTAATACAGCTCGTACATGGCCGACATGCTGCTCAGGTGTGTCACTGAAAATCATGATGTCGTCCACGAACACTCTGCAGAAGGGTAGGTGTCCGAGGTACTGCGTCATCATTCTTTGCCACGTGCTTGGTGAGTTGCTCAGTCCCATAGGCATGACCAGCCACTCATAAGCTCCGAAGTGAGTGGTCATGGCTGTCTTCTCGATGTCCTCCTGTTCCATGGGAACTTGCCAGAATCCCCACAAGGCGTCTGCAGTGGAGAAGACGGTTGCTCCTTGTAGGTCATCGAGGAGGGTTTGCACGTCAGGAAGAGGGTACTTGTCCTTGACCGTGATCTCATTTATCGACCTGTAGTCGATAACCAGGCGCAACTCCTTAGGGTTGCTCGGCTTCGGCACCATAAGTACCGGACAGCCCCAGGGAGACGCCGATGGACGGATGTACCCCTTGGCCAACAGCTCGTCAAGTTGTGCACGCAGTTGCCGAAGCTCCTCTTGCGACAACTTGTAGTTACGCCGGTGTAGCGGTTGTCCACTCCAGTCGGATCGCAAGCGAATGTTGTTCTTGTAGTCGCGGCTTTGGACGGAGTCAGGCAGCTCCGTACATATGACGTCCCTGAACTCCTCCTCAAGGTCGCGCAGCTGTTGCCATATCTCCGGGACACTGTCTCGTCAATCTCGTCCGGCTCCTCCGCTTCCATGGCATGGGGCTTGGGCGGCGGTGACGGTGGTTCCTCGGCCACTGGAGCGGCCTGCTCTTGAGATAAACCTTCAGTATGGGGCTTCTCGTCGCTCCAGCGCACACGCTTGCGTCGCGGCCGACGTTCGCGGAATAAGCGCCTTCCCTGCTCCAGCGCGGCTGCGGCTTCGGCATGCCAGGTGGGTGGTTTCCCTTGCGCGTGGTCGTCGATTGCTTGGGCACGTACGTGCTCAGGTAATAAAGCAAATGCTCCCAAAGCTTCGCGCTTGCTCTGGAAGAACCCCAGATGTAGGTTGTTGGATGGCGCATTGTCCGCCGGGGGGCCAACAGCACCCTCCAGCGCGACCACGTCAAAGTTTTGTGGACGGGTGGACTCCACTGTTGCGTACACCTTATCCAAGTGGTCCTCGTCACTGGTGCCTGGGCTGGGCCGCACAGATTCCCGGAGGAGTAGAGCGTCCTCGGCTTCGGAGTCAGTGTCTGGCGCGGACATCAGCGCAGGCGCGTCCGTCTCACCCAGATCCGCTTGGGAGGAGTCCATGGCGCCCGCGACTTGGGCGTCTTGCTGCTCAGAGCTAGGCGTGGCGCGACGCTCGGACGAAGCGTCCATGGGCTTGGCGTTGGTCTCGGCGTCGGTCTCCTCGTTACAGGCGACCGCCCCGAAGGTGCCGTCGGGTGCTAGGTACACCACGAAGGCACACTCATCCTTAGATTGGAGGGCTCGAAGGTCCTTGCGTACCCTTTTGGGGTCCAACAAGACTCCTTGTACCAACGCCATGGCTTTATCCTTGGGTCTTGAGGGGTCTGGCGTTCCCGGAGAGCAGCCTGTAATGACCACTCTCTTGCTTCCAGAACCAAACCGGATGGAACCCCATCGGGAGTAATCCAGGGTGACTGGGGAGTGAGAGGCTAGCCAAGGTCCTCCAAGGATAATATCCACGCAAAGATCAATGGGCATCACTCTGAGCTCCAATTGCTTGACGTACAACCCCTTGGTGGTCTCTGCTTGCAGTCGAGGACGGACGCACGTGTTGACATCGTACGACGCGCCATCGGCCACTCGCACTCGCATGGGGTTTTCGTGAGGTCGAGGCGTCAGGGAGGGAATGCTGCGTACAGTCTTGTCCGAGATAATGTTGGTGGAGCACCCACTGTCCACCAGCACCTTTACACGACGACCGTTCACGTACGCCCAGAACAACGAACAAGGTGGGGGCCTTGGAATTGTTGATCTGTCGAGGTGGCGCTCGCGATGTTGATACAGCCGCCAAGAGATCACTCCAGCCAGGGCTCATGTCCCCACTGTCGATGATGCTGTTGAGCTGGCATACGAAGGGGTCGTCCTTGGCATGAGGATCGCCTAGGTCAGGAGGGTCGTCCATGTCAGAGTCCCATGGTAACTCGTAGGTGCCTGCATCGGCCAAGAGCCCTTGAGCGGTGGCTGTCTGCACCAGGTCCCTGGGTGGGTGATCAGGTGGGTACAAGGCCCCTTGGATGACCTTGTCCTTCGCTGCTCGCGCCATATCATTCGTCGCCAAGTCACTTGCGTACTGGAGGAGTCCGTCTTCTACTTCCTCTTGCGCTTGTTCCTTGGCTAAGATGTGCAGTAGCTCTTCGTCCATAGGAGAGTCCCGCTCCAAATATGGGAGGCCACTGGCATAATCCCGCTTAAGCTTCTCTCGTTGGCGAACCTTCTCCAGCCCACTGAGCCACCTCCTCCTTGGTGCTCCTTCAGCTCGAGCTGCATGGGTCGGTGACAGCCATGGTCGAGGGCGGTCACTCCGTGCGGTTGAGGTTGCCTCGACAGTCGTGCTGTCGTTAGGTGAGGGCGTACGAGGTCGACGCCCAAGCTGGATGTCTTGACGTCGTCGTCGGTATTCTTGCAGCCTTTTAAGTTTGTTAAGGGCTGCGGGTAAGGGTGATCGAGCTCGAGCTTCTCGCTTGTTGGCGGTAACCGCGCTGTGCGTTGGTGACCGCGTGGGTCCTCGGCTGCTGCGTCGATGCCCGGCTCTCCAAAGCGGTGGGCTCGTGCTCCGCGGAGGTGTACGGGGCGGTGCAAGGTCCGTTTCCAGAGCCTTGATGGAGGACCTCAAGCCCCGTGTGCCCACCTTGGAGCGTAAAGCACTCGTCCCTTGCCCTCGGACAGCTCGAAATTGCCAACCTTGCAATGGTTGGCCCGTTGGCTCCAAGTGCACGCGGTAGCTCGTAGCTCTCGGTCACCTTCAGGGTACGTCGGTGCCGCTTCTCAACGTGCTGGGAGTCGTCTGAGAGGTCCTCGCTCGTACACACTGGAGACTTGGCTTCCTTGCGAAGACGAGCTTCGACCACTTGACGCTCCGGCGCGGGAGGAGGGCTGGTCATCGCCCGCGAGGGTAGCATGTTGAGCTCATCGGAGGCTAGGTATCCTGTGCAAGGAGCACTCCGCCTTTGACGTCGATGGGCTCTTCTCCACTTCTCCCGCAACTGCTGCTCCGAGAGGTAGGAGGGGGGCTCATCGCGGGGATGTGGGGTTCCACAGCCCGAGCTCATTGGGACTTGGAGGGTACTCCGAGCTCGAGGGAGTCCTCCGCGGCAAAATCCATTAGTTTCTTTGGCAACACCGCGTTGAGCACGTCGCAGTATTCATCCGTTTCCACTTCGTGCATGACCATGTCCAAAGTTTCAGCCAGAAGTGCTTTGGCCGCCCACTCCTTCTTACGAAGAGCAGCCTGTGGGCACTCTCGAGCATAGTGCTCTTTGCTTTGGCACAACCTGCAACCAGTGTACTCCGGGGAGCCCAGACGTTGCCCAGTAGGAGTTGCACCCGCGGGACGATCTTCGGCTAGAGCTAGTAGCTCCTCCGAGACCTCCACCGCTGCCAGTAGCTGCACTGGCGCTCTCCTACTCGTCGCGTTGTTCAAATGCAACTCCGCCTCAATGGCGTATTCCAGCGCTAGGCGTCGACTGGCTGGAAGGGCGCGGTCGAGGAGGATCAAGGGGGTCCCCTTCCGCTCGGCAATCTCGAACGCCTCCTTCCGTACCTCCGCGGATAAGCCCGAGAGGAAGCCGTCCAGGAGGTCGGATTCCGGAACCGGTGTGGTGAGCTCGTGTGTCGCCAACATGGTCACTACGCGATGGGCTAGATGCAGTCCATCCCAAAACTCGCGCACTTTGCGCGGTGTCGCCATGCGTCCTTGAGTTTGGCGTACTCGGCGTAGGAACGAGCCCAAGGTGGCCATTTCACTCTTCAGCGGCACGATCAGCTTCGCCAGCGGCACAATGACCTTCTCAAGGTTCAACGACTTGTCCGCCTCGGCATCCAGGAGAACCCCTCGCAGCTCCGTTCCTTCGGAGCTAGGCGTAGGGAAGCAATGCTGGGTGATCTCCTTCAACAAGATATGCACCGAGAGAATCGGCTCTCCGAGCTCGAACGCTCCGTTGGGCACGTTGCACGGGGTGTTCATCGCGAGGAGCACCACTGGAAGGGCTAAGCACCTGTCGAACTCGTCTACGAACCGCAGCAGCGGGCCGAAGGGGTTCGTGGACCCCTCCAGCGGTGCTGAGTACAAGGACATGATGTCCTTCGCGGCCTTGAGGGCATACGAGTGCCTCGTGTACTCCTCTCGTTGCTGCCTGCCGTCGTTGTACGAGGACCTCCTGCTAGAGCCAAAGCTATACAACGTCTCGTCATCAGGGTCGTCATCTCCTCCCCCTCCGCTGCCGCCACGACGCGCGTTGGACCCTCCAGGGTCTCGTGAGGGGCGGTCGCCATGTTCGTCAGGGTTAGGTTCGTTAGGCGGCCCATTCCCCCCCCCTTGGTGCCCACCAGGTCCCCCTTGGTCGTCATCGTCGTCATCGTCTCCGCCGTCGCCTCCGCCACCCCCGCCCCCGATCGTGGACAGCGGCTTCGGGCTCACTGTGGGGAATTGATCGAATGCACCCGGCCAAACTCCTCGTGTGCAATAGATGCACAAGGGCACAAGTTGCGCGGCGACAGACATGTTTGACAGCGTCATCACGTCACAACTCCAGATGGCTACCGGAGGTTGCGGGCTGCGAGAACATCTTGAGCATGGGATGTTGGTGGTGCTGGACGCGACCTCGTCGTGCACGCTCTGGATCACTGCTGTGCCCAAGTGAGGTGGTCGAGGGAGTTGGGAAGCCGGTGCCTCCGAGATCGGTGGCCCGCTCCCTGACGCCAAGTCATGGTCTCGGTACTTTCTCGCCACATCGAAGAACATACGTTCCGCCTCGAGGTTGCCCGCGTGGCCACCTAACCGCTCCTCCACACGCGCCCGGATGGCAACGGCAGCGGGCGCGCTTATGGATCGCCAGTCCACCTTGGCCAGGCGGTCATGCACACTCGTGGGGGAAGATGCACGCGTGGAGGCGTCCTCCTCGAACGTCACGCCTTTGTGGCCTCGTACGTCAACAGTCGTGGCCGACGGGGGCACCATCAGAGCCTCGTGTTCAGCTTCTTGAGCGTCACTTGTGACGGTCGCATAGCTCGCGGGGGTATTGGGTGGTTGCCCTGGCCGTGAGTGCGCTCGTCCGTCAGCGGCTTCAAGCGCGGCCTGCACCACCATCTTGCTCTCCGCCACTTGTTGCTCCAGCAGTCGTTGATCTCGAGCTGCTTGGTCAAGTTGTTGGCGTTGCTCTTCCGCGGCGCGCTGCATTTCTCGAAGTTGTTGATGATGACGTGCAGCTTCCTCCGCCTGCGATGCTACCGCTTGTTCATGCTGATGTGAGACAGCATCCGCGGCATGCTGCATGCGCGCTATCTGCTCCTCAGCCGATTCGAGAGCGGCTTGTCGCGCTTCTTGACACACCTTGGTGCGGAGCTCCTGCTGCATCCGAGTTGCTTCCTCCACGGCATTGTGCATGTCCATGCGCAACGCTGTGAGCTGCGCTTGGTGCGCAGTGGCCGCATCTAACGCGACTCGTTCGGACTCTTCTTGCAGCTCTCGTAGTTGCCGCTCGTGTCGCGTGGCTTGAGCTTGGCGCCGCCGTTGGCGTCCACCCTTTTGCCGAGAGCTCCTAGATGAAGAGGTGTGCGAGGCGTCAGAGGAGAGCGCTTCAGTAGAAGATGTTTGACACGATGAAAGTGTGGACTTCTCCTCACTGGACGTAGAGGTGGAGTCGTACACCAGTTTACCTTCGTCACTGCGACGTCGAGCCTTGGCGAGCTTGCGCTTGGCCAACTTTTGCCGCTTCCGCTCCTGCTTCGCCACCTCCTTCTTGTGGGCTAACTCCGTCAAAGCCTGGACACGTACAGCACGTTCTCGTTGTGTAGGTCGTGGGGCGGATGAAGCTTTTGATCGAGGTGGTTGTGGGGCGGAGTCAGCGGAATGAACGTCTTCCTCATCGATCGTGGAGTCATCTTCAGACGACAAGACGCCATAGGGGTTGCGGCTAGGTACAGATTGTACGCCACGCTGTTGAACACTTGCTCCCAAGGTGGTTGTACGCCTTAGAGTCTTTATCACCTCCTCGACGCTCACTCCCAACCGCACCAGCCTTGCAGGCCGGTTGGCTGGGATGGTCGTGACGAGTGGTCGTGCAGAGTGGAGGTGATGATAATGGTGGCTTGCTGAGGTAACATGCGACAGAAGGAGTCCACGAGATGGGATCACGCGTTGCTCTCCACTCTTCGTTCTCAGCTGCACCTCCCATGTGATTGCAGCGATGGAGTCTTCTTGGCCACACAGGCGGCGAAGATGTCTACGCAAGGTCGCCCATTACTTCGGGGTCACGTCAGGCGTGTCCGTCAGAGCTGACCACTCGTGGAGGACTTCGCGCTTCACATGTTGTTCACGCTGGACCGCAAAGGTGGTGCACTTGGAAGCGAAGTCCACGGTAGCCTTCCACGCTTTCATACACTTCCTCACGTAGAACTCGGACCGGGCGATGTTGCACGCCGTGATTTCGAGAGTGATCTCTTTTACACGACGTTGTTCTTCTCGCCATGCACTCAAGAGCCGGGACGCCAATCGTGAACTTGCGTGTCCAGCAAAATCTTGCTTTTTGCGTCGGACCTGGTTCTTGCGGTGAACTCGCTCGTGCCATGCTGTAAGGGAAACACGCATGCGTGCGAGACGGGCACGTAGGTGCCACGTCGTAAGTGCAGATGAAACACGCCCGCTGAGCACTCGTGCTGTCCAAGTACTCCACCAATTACGCAATGCACATACCGCTAGAATATCCACTGCTACAGCTTGGCGTGCCAGCTTGACGCTCCACTCGTTCACGCTTGACAAACCGCGCTCGCCACTTGGAGGTGCACTTTCACGCCTAGGCGTAAATTTGTTGCTCTCATGGGTCAGGTTTCCAACGTGATGCTCTGGTGCTAGAGGCAAATGGTCAACTACAGCTTCGCTATGAGGAGATGATCTCAAATTATGAGCGGTGGCTATAGCGACCGTGTTGAGCGCCTCGAGAGCTGGTTGGCTACGTTGTAGACCTGAGGCACCTGCACCCCCTGCACGCTGCTGGGGTGTAGAGTAGCACTCAAACGTACGTACAATGGAAGATTCCAGCCCAGGAGAGTCACGCGAGCCGTCGGGGAAATTCGTGGGCGTGGCAGGCAGCGATGCTTGGGTGCGACGTTCCTCTTGAGGTAGAGGCGCGCTCGCCAAAAGCGCGTATTCGCCCTCCAGAGAGCGTTGTACTGCTCCCCCCCCCCTGCTGCCCCGCCGCGCCCCGGCTGGCGCCTCCCATTCCGGGACAAAGTACGGGGTGGGCCCCAAAGCCCCAAGCCCATCCCGGAGCTGAAACACCCGGGCCGAGCTAGAGAGCCCGGAGGGCCCAGAAGCAGCCTCCGCCACCCCCGAGCGCCGCTGAGGCGGAACATACAGCGAAGAAGCCCGCCGTGAAGAGGACATTGAAAACGTTGCCTAAGCTGGTGGAGAAACGCAGCAATCTGATTCTGAAAAATCTGCCAGCGCTTCCGCCGTACAGGCGTACAGTGTTAAGTGCGAAGACGCAGGATCCCAACAGCAAATAAACAACTGCCGCTGCCAAATCCCAATCAAGGCTTTCCAGCAAACTCGAAGAGGTAAGATGAAAACAAATTGAGCCAAATTGGTTAACGATCGGCTCACGGAAGTCAAAGCAACGTCGCAGCGCGATACCACTCAGGGTTAGTCACTGTTAAGAACGCCAGAGCGCTGCAGAGCCTAAGGGCAAAGAACGCAAGCCGCATCCGCCAATTCAGAGAACATTTTCGAATTCCCAAGCATAAAATTGCGTAATCCCACTCAGTCGCAAAGACACTCGACGAAGAACACGCACGCCAGCGGAACAGCGCTAATCTGAAGTTGCATCACGCCAATTCCGAGCCCAAGAAGAACATTGCGCACACATCCCAATCGCAATGGGCAGCGTAGACGAAGATCTCGCGGAAAACGCTGACTAATTGGCACAATTCCCGAGAAGAATTAACGGCGCAAAACTGCCAGTGAGCAAGAAAAACGACGAGTCGTTGACCAGCGCGTCAGAGCGCGAACTCAAGGGCCAGAGCCAGAAGTAGAATTTCGACCATTCTCAAACCCGAATTTAAGCAGCACCCGCAAAAATTGCCACAATTTGTAAAGGTAATTTGAAAGTCCCAGGCGCAGAGCGAACGCAAGACGAAAGATAGCGCAGGGCTACTTTATTTGTGGCACACTGTGCCACAGTAGGAGGCCTCACACTAGGCGAGCCGAAATTTTCCATCACAGATCACGGCGCGAAGAAGGTACATGCCGCATTAGACGATTCTAAGAACTTTTGTTGCTGAGGAACAAACGCCATTGCGAACATTCGAGTGAAGAACTGCGTGCGCACTAGGAACTCACAGCAGATAAGACTGCAAAGCACGCGCAGCTGCACGAAGAAACCATTATGAAGCAATCCGCGAAGAAAGATTATGTCTCACAAGTAACTCGAAGAAGAATTTTGACAGTGCCACAAGTCATCTCGCTGAAGGAAGTCGCAAACGCTATCCTTGGCCAGTGCTTGACCCAAAGTTACGCAACGCGCCAGTAACTTGAGAGTTCAAATTCCATTCGAAAAACTGAAGCACACGCAAATTCGTCGGAAGAATCACAATCCCAAAGCAGAAAAATTTTGTGGAAGCGGTGGTGGTGGTGGTGCGTAGCACACTGATACCATTTTGTGGGAGGACTGCTCCTCACTTAACAGACACTGTGAAACTAACTAACTACTGATGGGAGTCTTATATGGACTGCATATAATGACTAACTGCCTAGGTACTGCTAGGTCAGCTCTTTAGACATAGGACTGCTATGTCTAGACTTACTACATATATTTGCATGTAAGAATTAGGTATTATATTTGACTTTTGCCATGCGGCTGTTTTTACTCTAGAAATCTCAACTGTTTCTTTGGCCTTGGCCATTACTTATTCACTCAGCTCTCTGAGGTAATCCTAGTCAGCATGGCCAAGTCTCATCAACCTATCATATGCTTGTACTACATTATCATGCGGTATGATGTGCCAGTATTCTACATGTCACATTATTACACAGTACAGTGGTACTGTGTACTCCCATATAAGGGGGGTCTCTTCCTCAACAGGGGTCTCGGGCGCTAATGCTGTAAGGCGCGTATGACACTTTTGGCATGTATGACATTGCTGAGTCATCCGCGCATGACACCGTGTGTTGTCCTAGCACATTCAGGGCCTAAAAACCCATTTTCAGGGCCTGAAAACTCATTTTCAGGCGCTGAAAACCCATTTTCACGCCCTGAAACTCATTTTCAGGGCCTGAAAACCCTTTACAGGGCCTGAAAACCATTTTCAGGCCCTGAAAACCATTTTCAGGCCCTGAAAACTCATTTTCAGGCCCTGAAAACCATTTTCAGGCCCTGAAAACTCATTTTCAGGCCCTGAAATCATTTTCAGGCCCTGAAAACTCATTTTCAGGCCCTGAAAACTCATTTTCAGGCCCTGAAAACTCATTTTCAGGCCCTGAAAACTCTTTTCAGGCCCTGAAAACTCATTTTCAGGCCCTGAAAACCATTTTCAGACCCTGAAAACTCATTTTCAGGCCCTGAAAACCATTTTCAGACCCTGAAAACTCATTTTCAGGCCCTGAAAACGCATTTTCAGGCCCTGAACGAAAACCCATTTTCAGGCCCTAAAAACGAGTTCCCAGGCCCTGAAACTCATTTTCAGGGCCTGAAAACCATTTTCAGGGCCTGAAAACTCATCTTCATAGCCTGAAAACTCATTTTCAGGGCCTGAAAACTCATTTTCAGGGCCTGAAAACTCATTTTAAGGGC